>CAJNJA010043476.1:15445-26880 GCA_905231915.1 Symbiodinium necroappetens | reverse complement strand
CATGCATGCATGCATGCCTACCTACCTACCTACCTACCTACATACATACATACATGCATAACAATACATGACGTTACATTACATTTCAATACATTACATTACATTCCATTCACTACATGACAATACACTGCATTGCACTGCATTACATGACATGACATGACACTACATCACATCACATTACATTACACTACATTACATACATGTGTATGTACTCATGTATTTACCTATATATATACACATACATTAAATAAAAACATATGTCTATTCGTATGTATGTACCTGTATGCATATAAACGGATGCGTTGGGGTCGGGTCCGTTGTGGTATGTCGCTTCGGGTTGCACTGGCTCTGCACAATTGCGTATGCCGTGCTGGCAAGGTTCGTAGGATGTTTCTGCCTGCAACTCGCGATTTCTATCGCTACTTGAGTTCTTCCTGTATCGAAGCTTTATTTTGTTGGCATGAGAACTGCGCCAGGACATCACAGCCTTGCAGACGTCCTTGAATGCATTGGGAAAGAAGACGGAGGAGAATCAGGCGGCGCAGGCGGCGAAAGTCGCGGAGGAGTGTGGCCGGCCGTGCGGAAATAAATAAATAAATAAATAGAAAAAAATAAATAAATAAATAGAAAAAAATAAATAAATAAATAGAAAAAAATAAATAGATAAATAAATAAATAAATATAAATATATATATATATATATATGTCGTCGTGAGTCCGATGAACACCGATGTTGCTCTGACGTCAGGAGCTTGCGACTTTGAAAGACTCTCTGATCGCTTCGGAGAAGAAGATGCAGGAAGGACAGGCGGAGCAGGCGGCCAAGAGCAACGAGGAGCCGCGGGGGGAGGAAGCTGGGCAGTAGCGGCTCAGTAGCGCTTGGGTGGCGTGAGGAGCTCGCGGCCGTGCGCAGTGCGCTGGCTGCCTCGGAGAAGAAGCTGGAGGAAGGCCAAACAGCACAGGCGACCAAATCCGCCGAGGTGCAGGGCGGAGGGCCTAATGGGCCTAATGTGAAAGTCGTTCAAGCTTTGTCCGGGGATGGCGCCAGGAAGTCACGGCCTTGCAAAGCTCGCTGAGTGCGTTGGAGAAGAAGGTGGAAGAAGGCCAGGCAGCACAGGCGGCTGCAAATGCCAAAGCCACAGAGGCTCGGACTCCGCAAGCGTGGGCCCTAGCCGCAGCCAATATGCGTTCTTTCGGAGGCCCTGAACGATTACAAGGGCAACGCCTCCAAGGCAGAATCGCTGGTCGAAAAAAGAGCCGCTGAAAGCTTCCGATTCAAGCTTCGGAGGCCCTCTGGCTGATCACCAAGTCCTTGGACGCCCACAAGGAGGAGGCGAGCAGCTGACGATGATCCGCTTGAATCTCCGCATAAGATTGAACTCTGTCAGAGGTGGCGGGCTCCTTTGTGAGCCACTCGGCGTCCACGGAGAAGGCGCAGGGCTCTTTGCGGGAGGAGCTGGCCAAGGGCCTGGCGGAGTCTGCCACGGCGCTCCTGAGCACCAAGCAGCAGATGGACGACACGTTCAGCACCGAAAGAGAGGAGCTGAAGAAGAAGCTCGAGGCCTGTGATTAATGCGGGGGATCTGATGGGAGAGGGAGGGTGCATGGGCGCGCAATTTGGTGTTGAAAGGCCCGATACGTGGTCTCCACTTAGGAGAGCAAGCGCGAACAACGCCGAAGAGCATCTTTACCTGCTAATAGCCCGCTCGCTCCAGGCGAGTGAAATTTCCAATCTGTCCGGTGCAACAGAATGGCAGCGTTCGGAGCGGCCACGACACAAGGTGAACCCAAGAGTACAAGGTATGTATTCGGGCAAATTCCTTGAGTAACCTGGTGTCTCGCCTGCAGTGCAGTGTTGTCCCTATCTTATCCCTCCGTCTCTTAATTACCTCAGGGCTGCACATACGACGGGGGAAGAGCCTCGCGGAAAAAAGTTGCAGAGCCCGTGCAAAGGGACAAAGCTGGCCCTAGGCCACGCTCGCGCACTTGCGAGCATGTAGTGCAGAAGACAGCAAGACACACACTTTCCCGACGGGGTACGAGTAGCCTTGTATTCCAAGGAAATCGTCTTTCTGTGTGCGAGTGCAGCGCGAGATGCGTCTGGTCTGGCTTCGGACGCGTCTGACGGTCTCTACTCGTATGCGGTGAGTATTGCAGACGAAGGCCCAGCGTCAAGAGTCCGCCCTGGGACTGGAAGAGTACAAGAAGGAGGCCTCAGCCGTGATGGCCAGCACCAGCGAGGTGGGGGACGTATGTCCGGGGGGATGTCCGGCTCTCAGCGCATCCCTTGGCAGGCCTTGACAGCCCACAAGATCTCCACGGAGAAGCAATTGGAGGCGCAGATGAAAGCCTTGTCAGAGCACCGCGAAGAGGCCTCGAAGCAGCTGGAGGCTTCCAGGGAGGTCTGCCAGAAGGGGACCGCAGAGGCAAAAGGAGTCCTGGAGCAGTCGATGCTTTTGACCAAGGAAGGCTTGGAGAAGGCTTTGGGGGAGCACAAGGAGCAACAAATGGGACAGCACAAGGAGCAGGCACAGCTGAACACGCAGCTTCAGAACCGACTTGAGGAGCAAGGAAAGGAGCATGCGAAAAGCGTGGAGCAAAGCATGGCCAAACAGTTGGCGGAGCTCCAAAAAATGGAAAGCAAGTTGGAGACCTTGCAGAAACAGGCTCAGGCAGATATCGAGGCTCTGAAGAAGGAGCTGGCGGCCTCCAAGTCCGAAGCGGGAAGTCTGCTAAAGACGCTGGAGGCCCAGCAGGGCGCCCAGCAGGCCTCCAACGTGGCCTTCGAGTCTTACAAGAAGGCCAGCGCCGAGCAGTTCGAGGGTTACAAAGCCCGCTCCGCCCGAGCCTAAGAAAAGAGGGCCCAGCCTGGCCTCTCGCTCTCGCCAGCTTCAGCTTCAGGCGGCGGACGTGTCGAAGCTGGAGGCGAAGATCTCGGAGCAGGAGAAGAGCTTCCAGAAAGCGCTGCAAGAGGCGGAGGCGCGGCTCCAGGCCGCCCTCAAGGCGAAGTGACTGCGCATGGGCGCGGGGCGGCCGCGCTCTCCGCCGCTCTTTTCTTTTCCCCCGGACGGGGCCGGGTGCATCCACGGTGGCACATCGTGGCACCAAGATTCCGCTGGAGCTCGGGCTACTCCCCCGGATGCTTTGGAGCTCGCGGATCACCAGGGCCACGGTCCACGTTGCATGAATCGGGAGAGTCGAGCTCTCTCTACATATATATCGTACGTGTATCGAGCTGTCTCTATATCTCTATCTCTGTTTAATATACTATGACTCTACGCGGGACTCTTGGTCTCTCTTGCGAAGCCGCGATCCTGGAGGCCCGGCGCTGCAGAGCACGGCAAGGGAGCTTCTCAAGGAAAAAGGCGGGGCGAGAGGAACTCGGGGGTTGAAACGCGCGAAGAGCCCACTCTGCAAAAAGGCCGCTCTCTGCCTCTTCCAGCCCGCAGCCACTGCAGCCTGCTCGCCATCTGAGAGTGTTGACCTCATGACCTGATGCCCTGAGCATCCCTCGCTGTAGAGCAGCAGCAGCAGCAGCGCAGTTGCAAAGTCAGTTCCCACTCGCCAAGTGCCCCATGACGGATGACGGCTGCCGGGGGTGCCGCGGGTGAGGCACGGTGCCGCTGTGACGCAGCCCGCAGCGATGAGGAATTTGTGTTGAGGTTAAGTTCGCCCCTTCGGATACGTCTGGTCGGCCCCAAAAAGCCTGGGGGGTCCCAGACACAGGTCGCGCCAAACTTGAAGACCTTCCCGGGCTCTCTATTGGTCTTGCGCGCGTGAGGGCTGCTCCGTCTTGCGCACCTCAGCCATGCAGTGGTCGCACCTGGTGTGGAGGAGAGAGGCAAAAAGTGAAGCCAGCGCGCTTTTATTCCTCGCCCTTCAAGTGCTTTTGGCATGAGGAGCGCTTGAGGATCGAGCTGCGGGACATCGTCTTGCCGCCCCATCCTGGCGGCCAGGGCCATCTTGGGAATGCCAGCATCTCAGATCGAGGAGGGTGCTGGCGCGGGCCATGGGCGCACGGCCCATGGAGCAGGCCGTGTATGACGAGCTGCGCTGCAAGGCCTACGCCCGGGCCCTTGGAGAGAAGCAAAAGCAGGGATGGGAAGGGAGTGCGGACGGCGCGCGCCGCGCGCGGCTCAGAGGTGGGACCTGCAAGAGCCTTGTTCGGCTCCGACGGCCGTCCAGACAAGTCGCGGCTGAAAGAAGCCAGGCCAGGCTTTGTGCCCAAAGGAGGCGAGCAGCCCTTTCCTCTGATGTGGCGGAGGTTGGAGGTGTCGGGACACCAAGCGGCCGCGGAGGCGCCCCGCGGCGCTCCACCCTGCGCAGCGCCTTTTATTGTGAGCCCCCTCGAGCAGGTGGACCTGGGTGTCCCCGAGCCGCAGGAGCCCTGGGCTTTGCGGATGAAGCCGGGGACCCTGGCCGCCTGCCGCGCTCGAAGGGGCCTTTTCTGCTTTCCTGTGTATATATACCGAGGCTCTACCGGAGACCTGCAAGCAACCTCTTCGCCCAGGAGAAATGTGCGGAGTTCGTGGAGGCGCGGAAGTCGTAAAAAAAGACAGCGTGGGGAGCGCCTGCCGGGCCTTTAGCCGCCAAAGAGAGAGCTCGAGGCGCTGCCGTGCCCTCGCTCGGCTGTGCAGCTGCCAGGGCCCTCGGGCGGTCGCCAGGTCGGGGCGGCGCAGGTCGAGGCCATTACCGAGACCCCAAACACCAGGCTTCGTGTGACCGCCGTTAGGCTTAGAGCCGGGTGTCCGGTCCGAAACTGAAATCACGTGTGCACATGGCCCCAGACTTCACCATGTCAAACTGGAAGTAGCACTTCGGCTCCTAGGTGGCGAGTCCACCACCCTTATGGGTTTTGGTATTTTTTTGTCTTTTTTTGGACTGTCGCGAGAAATATGCTCATTTCCGATTTCGGAGAGGTTCCGGAACCTTTGGTCTTTTTTTTGGGACTGTCTCGACGAATGCGCTCACTTCGTGGCCTACGACGAGTTTTGGTATTTTTGTTTTGTTGTGGGACTGTCTCGAAGAATATACTCATCTCGTGGCCTATGTGTCTGTGTTTTTTTGGGGGTGGGGTGGGGGACTGCCTCGAAGAATGTGCTCCTGTGATGGCCTTTGGCTTCCTGTCATTCGCATACGCAAGCATGTCAAATTTCACTTACAGTTGCCTATGTATGTACATGTATCACTGGACAGAAGTACTAAGCTTAAGGGACACAAACCAAAGGAAGCAAGGAAGAGCTTTAAGAGCTTGTTCATGGGCTCGGCCGTGGATCGTACCTGCAGCAAGTAGATACTAAGTAGATCTAAATATATCTAGATCTAGCGATCTACATTCATGATGGCTGGATATGGAACATGGCCCTCCAACTTTTGATTATGAATCTCTTCTTCCCGGGCCGGTGATCCCGTGTGGGCTCAGATGTTCCCTGAGGGCAAGCAGTGGTTCCAAAGCAACCATGACTAGAAACCCATTACAACCGATTCCTATAGGCCCCCGCAACCCAAGATGGCTTGACCGCCGGTGGGTTTCCAACCACTTAGCGTATTGGACCAGCACCCCGTAGTAATCTCCAGACGAAAACAAGCTGCTTCGTCCTCCTACACGAGGAAGGACCTGCCAGAGTTCCGAGAACTGGGGAACGAACGAGCTGTGGAGGTGAGTCAGAGGCCTAGGAGGAAGTGGGCGACCGGACAGCTTCAGCCGAAACATTTTGACCTCCGAACTGACTCGACCCTCTTCGCATCAGCAGCTGCGGCAATTTCCAAAAACCTGCACTCCTCATCATTTCTCAAAAAAAAGCTTTCTGGATTTCAAAACAAAAAATATCCGAATGAATTGATGCTGAGGGTGTTCCTCTACTGACCTGTTCTTCTTCAAGAGCATACCTCTGCATGGAACACGTGGTCCTTGAGTTCCGGCTGAGCTCTTCAAGGAATTGACATTTCTCGTTGGTCTGCTCAAGCTCAATATGCAGGCTCCTTCATAATTGTTTTCATTGTTCATCCTCGTACATAGAAATAATCAGAGGTGATTTGTTTGTCAGAGAGCAGTTTCAGACGGATACGATCCAACAAGCTGTGCTAAAGCATCCCGAAGGGTCTTGTTTGTGATGTGTCAGACGTTCTTTCCTTGCCCTATAATTTGTGCCTTGTAAAAAGATGCTCATCACGACGATGTCGGAAAGCCAGCATCTTCTCGGGGTCGCAGATCTGACGAGTTGAAGCGCATCAGGAGTACTGGGACGGGCACGAAGGAATGTGTCCCGCAGACGATTTGTCAACGACCGCTAGCCTTGTGAAGGTCTGCTGAACTTAGTCCTAATGGTCGAAATAGTTTCAATTTCTCACATCGGGGCAGGTGATCTTGTTTTCTTGTTCTCGATGTCGTTCTGCTTTGCAGTGGACTTCAGGCACAGCAAACTGCAGCAAACATCAAACACGTTCAGAACTCGTTGAATCACCCGCGCCCAAACGCGCTGAGGACTGGTGCAGAACGGTAAAGGCGTCTCGGAGTCACCGTGGGACTTGGTGCTTTGCTCTCTCGCTGTCGCAGGTGCTTCGGCTCGTGCCTGCAGCAGCTGCCGATGCACTCCAGGAGGCGAGGGGAAAGGGTTTTGCGGGAAGAACTGGCGAGCGCCAGCTAAGGGGCGGGATCTGCGCAGACTCGCGCGTCGCCGCGCGTTCACACGAGGCTTGTGGCCGGGTCCTGGCGCAGGCCGTGGATGCAGGCCAACAAGTTGTCAAGGTTTGAGAACGAGCCGTGCGTGCACCGCGCTGCATGGGAGGCGTCGAGGCCGAGGACGTGGAGGCGGGCAAGCTCGCGCGCGAAGCTGCCTGCTGCTCCGCGATGCTCCGCGCCTGCCAGAAGCTCTGTTTGGGCGCGCGGGAGCTCGGGCCGGAGACGCTGCCCGGCAGCCCGGAAACACAAGAGCAGGAGCACACTCCCCGCCTTTTCCCCCAAAAGGCGGCGGCCCGAGGCGGCCCAGGCGCTCTTGGCGGCCGCGAAGTTGGGGAAGCCCCTGAGCTCTGATTCTGACGCAAAGCACACGTGCCGGTCCCTTTTTTTCTCCGGCTCCAGCTCCAGCAGGCACGCCGTGGTCGAGAAGCTCCTGTCGGCAGGAGACCGGACCAAAAGTTGCCGGAAACCGCTCGAGCAGTTTCCATCCGGCTTGGGTCGAGAGGGCAGAGTGGCAGAGTCGCGGAAGCAGGGGCACAGTCGCAGGGTGGATTGATTGGATGCCGCCCCTCGGAAAAAAAACGCGAGGCGTCCGGGCCACCCTGGCGGCGGCCAGGGCCGCGGAGCAGGCCCAAAGCTACGCAACACAGACACAGAGACGGGGAGCCTTTTTCCGCGTTTTTGGTTCGTCTTTGTCAACGCCCTGAGGCCGGCGAGCACTTGCTCGCCTCGAGGCTCTTCTCCAGCGCCGAGGCGCCCAAAGACGCGGCGGAGCGGCGGAGCGGCCGAGCGCCGTCTCCGTCCGTGGGTTTTTTTAATAGCGATTCCGAGTCCCTTTCTTTGGGTTTCAGGGTGCCAAGAAGAGCGAAGTGACGGCCCAAAGCTTCTCAAATCTCAAGCTCCGGTTTGAGCTTGAGCACCTGCCTTTCAAAGAGCCATCGCTGAGGTCCTTCTGCGGAGGGCTGTGGAGGAGCGGATGCCCTTCGTGGCAGAACAGATCCTGAAGGCACCCGAGCTTTGAGAATTCCGCCGAAGAACTTTGTTACAGTAGACGGCCGGGCATCTCTCGAGTCGAGTCGTCTTTTTGGGCCCGCATGTATCAGCATCTTTCCGCATGTATCGCTCGCAGGAGGATGCCCCTCGGCGCCAAAAAGCAAGCAGAGCTCTGCTCTCCAAAGCGACGCTTGGTGACGCCTTGCCCAGGCCACGGCTCTCCAGGGCCTGGACCAGGAAGCGGCGAGGAAGGCGTGGGACAGCGTGGGACGTGGCCTCTGAGAGTGGGACCCGCTGGGCCGCTCCGCAGGCCCACGCGGCCGGCGCGTGGCCGGGGGCCCCGAAAACTGCGAGTCTTTCGCTCTCTCTTGCTCTTCGCCTCTTCGCTTCCTCTCCGAGAGTGAGTTTTGGATTAGGTTTCTTTTTTGGGGTTTATAAGGACCGTCCTGGCGGCGCTCCTGGATCGTGGCGATCCCGCGTGGGGAGCCGAGCTACTTTAGCTCTTTTTTCAAGGCAAGTTTCGGGTTCATGTCCACCAGCCACAAAATCAAGGGGGCCTCGCGGATCACGAGCGAACCCCAGAAGGGTATACCATGGCCATAAGCAAGAGTCTGGAGCGCACGCACGAAGGGCTCAGAGTCGTGCTGAATCGCCTCCACAACCGAAGACATCCCGAAATTGTAATTCCCCCTTCACCAGGGAGTTTAGTGCTGGAAGCAGGCACAGAGAGAGAGAGAGAGAGAGATGCACGTTTCCGTTGTCATGTTGATATCAGTGCCTGCCTGCTTTATTCGAGCGCCGCCGTCGTGTAACCAATGTAACCTCACTCCCCCCTCAAAGGCCGCAGAAGCTGGGCGGGCTAGATGCCCGGAAACCCTTGACTCGCCCCTGGAGAAGAAGAGAGAGAGAGCCGTGTTTTACCCTCGGGGGTCAGTGTGAGGCCCCGGGGTGGGAGGGAGAGGGAGCCTGCAGCAAGCAAGCAACCGAGAGAGTGAGAGAGAGAGAGTCCGGCTGTTGTGGTCGCCGTGCTTCTTTGGCTGCGCTGAAGAAGAGTGAGTAAGAAGAGGGGGAGGACAGAGAGAGAGAGAGAGGGAGAGATACGCCAACCCAAGTCCCCATGCTTGGAGATGTTTCGGTCTGTGGTTTAGGGGTTAGGGTGGAGCAGAATAACCAGCACTGATGTGGGGGACATCCTGATATGAGTGCGAACCCATCTGCAAGCCAATTCAGGATGTTGCATCTTCGAAGTATTTGTTGTTGCTAGGTTGTTTGTACACCCTCCGAAGATGTGACAATTCTGGCGTCCACCAGATACTGTCAAGTTTGAGTCTCGGGGGGAATATGTTGTCTTGTCTAACATATGGGGGGCCAATGGGCCGGGGGTCTGACACGCCCCTTATGCCCTGGGGAAGGAAGAGAGATGATGCGCGCGGGCAGAAGGCAACCTCTGCCCACAGCCCTGGCGAAAGAAAGAGAGAGAAAGGGAGAGAGAGAGAGCGACTACTCAGCTTCACACGTCATGTTGTTTTCTACCAAGGTGAACCCCAAGGGCCCAGCAAACCGCAACTAAAGGGGAAGGCCACTAGTCTCCGTGTTCTGCATCACATGTCCTTTGTAATTAAGCGGTTGTTGGCACAGTGAGGAAGTGGCGGCCCCCACCTCAGGACCCAGAACGTATGGTATGGCAGGGAAGAAATAACCTTGATCACTACCTGAAAGCAGGGGGACGTGCGGGATATGACGGTTTACATGCAGCATACTATAATGTCGTATGGTGCCGCGCTACTTCCAGTCAGAGAACCCCTGAGTACTGCTGCCTCTGAACAATCGGGGGAGATCCACCTGTTTTCGTGACCTGCGTGTGTATCGGTTCCAGTGTTGATTCCAGAAAGGTGGACTCCCAAACCAGCAGCCCCCGACAGTTGAACGTAACACCTAGTCTGGTACTCAGTGTTGTGATGATCTTGTCAGACAGGGGGAAGCTGCCAGCCGTAGTGTTCAGCAAGGGGGGCATGGTTGTTGCAGGGGGCGCCGGCATGACGAGGCCGGGATGCGGGCTAACGTTCAGGCAGGGGCTTTGCAACGACCATCCGCTCCAGCTCGAACAAGCCGAAGGAGTCAATACCACTCCAAAGACCCCAAAGCCCTTTCCCTCACAAACCAAACTGGGAGGGGGCCGCTCGCAAGCAGACTTGGACCCAGCGAAAGGAAGGAAGGAAGGAAGGAAGAGCATCCATACTTTCTCGTTGCTCTTTTGACCGGAGAACCATATCCTTCTGAAGCGAGTGCTCTGGGTCTGTAGTTCTCACGCCCCTCTGCAAAGCCCAACGACAGGGGCGCGCCTTTCGGCGCGGGGGCCGAGCGCGCTCTCTGGACCCCGAAGTGAAGTGGCTTGCCGTGACGTGAAGTGAAGGGAAGGGAAGTGAGGTGGGAGCGAGCCTATGGCCTGAGGGTCGTTCGTCGTTCGTCGACCCCTAAGCCCAAAAGAACGAAGAGAGCGAGAAACAGAGGGGGAACACAAAACTGTGTAATGGTGTCCATGCTATCTCGGTACTGTGCATGTCGGTACGGGAGACAAATTACATCGCTCGTGTCACCAAACCGCTTGAAAGCCCTGCGAAGTGTGGGGGGCCCATGTGGTCAGGGGGCTTAACTCGCCCCTTCAATAACCTCCCAAAATTGGGGGGCCCCTAGTGGCCAGGGGGCTGAAGATCCCTACGCCCCGCGGAAGAAGAGAGAGAGAGAGAGAGAGAGAGACCCGCACACCCAACAGGGAGGAGGGGACTCCGCCGACATCGAGACCTACTACCAGAGGGAGATGAGCGCGGGGAGTGAGGGGGATGACCTGAGTGACAGCAGTCACCGTAGGCGCCGGTTGCACGCAGCGGGGCTCAACTAGGCCACCCTGTTCTCGCCAGGGTCTAAAGTAGGTCAGCAGGCTTCGAAAGGTGTGTTGTTTCCGTGGTTGCGCCGGGGGGCCGAAGTCAGTACAGTTCACCCACGCCTGTTCGAAGTAACCTCGGGAAGAATCACACTCTCTAACAGCTACTCCTAGTTCCTTCGCCCTTTCCTCCCGGGGGATCGGAGAACAGTAGGGCAGCATGGGGCGACACCGTCGTAAAAAGTGCCAGGAGGGGGATATCGCACTGTGATCCCGCAAGCTGTTGTCCTCGTACTCAACGGTGATTTTGCTGTTACCTCATGGCCCCCCCTGGCACCTTACCTAGTTAAACTTCTGTATGCACTTGTTGTGGGGAAACGTTCCTGCTGCCAGAAGGGGAAACAACCCCCAGCCCCACACCAGCTGGGCACGCAAGCTCGGGGGGACGTTGCCTTGACAGTACCTGGCACGTTGCTCCGGGAAGCATTGGAGTAGTTTTTCGCAGCTGCTGTCCCTTGCCCAACCAAGCTGAATGGGGGAAGCTGTAAGTACACTTAGTTCGTTGTTGGTCCGGCCCTCAGCTTGCAGTCTTGAAGTAGTGTCTTTTACAGAATCGCATGTTGGTAGTGTACCTTGGTCATGATGGGGGGACGCTACCGGGGAGATGCCGCTGACCATGCTCCTAGCCTCTGCAGACATTTCTGTCTTCCACCTTCTGCAGTGCTGTCGTGCTGTCTGCTTGGCAAGAACTGCAGTAGGCGCCTCGGTAGCGGTAGCAGCGGTTGTATAGCCGAGCCCTCTGGGGAAAAAATCACCCGGGGGGAGCTCTAAAACCCCGCTGGGACGTGCGGGTGCGCGTTCGCGTGCGGAGGGGTGGGGGTC
>CAJNJA010043476.1:0-15437 GCA_905231915.1 Symbiodinium necroappetens | reverse complement strand
GAGAGAGAGAGAGAGAGAGACCCGGGGACCGCAGGTGCGCGCACGCGCGCGGGGTGCAGGGTATAGGACCACCCTGTACTCCCCACCTGGTAGCCAGAGCAAGCAAGCAAGAGACAGGGAAAGAGAGAGCATTTTGGCTCAAGCCGCGAGTGGTTCAATGATGTAAGTGCCTCCCCGCCCCCCCCGCTCTTTCCTTCTTCTCTCCTCTGCTCTGAGGCCCTTAGGCCCTTTTCCTCTCTTCTTAGCCATTACTGTTCATTGAGGGGGAATTGATCACCGCTATTCCTTGCCACCGCTTCTGCAGGCGAGATATTTGTGCAACGATCCCGCAGGGCAACTCAGCGTGCTTCCTTCGGCAATTTGGCAACAACGGTCCCTACGTCATCGGCGAGCCTACTTATCCTCTGCGACCGGGGCTCGATTCTCGACCGCCTCGCCTTCAAGCCTCGACTACCTGACCGTCACGGTCGTGACGGTGGCAGCCGGGACAACATAGCCAAGTGTGCCCTACGTTTGGAGCCGACATGGAGGAAGAGGAGCGGACAAGAAGAAGAAGCAGCAGCAGCAGAAGTGGCAGCATCCCTGAATTCTGTCAAAAATGTCTCAGCGGGGAGAAGGACATACTAGACACCGTACAACTGCAGACAATTGTGGTGACAAACCCCACCCACGCTGTGTACCGCCAACTGATGCGTGAGCACGAGCTGGCTTTTGCTCAAGATGATGCCGCCTCTCGAACCATCACTACAGCGAGAAGGAGATCTGCCAGTCGCGACCCCCACGGAAAAAGAAAAAGAAAAGGAGAAAGAATGCTGAGCCAGTCACCATAGATGCGAACACACCCAAAGAACCAATATCTGCCATGACCTCGGTCCGGACGATCCCCTCATGGAGCCTCTTCGTGAAATTTTGGGGCGGCCGGACACATCCCACCCCCTACTCGCCCTGCTCAACTTGTTGAACGCCCGACTCTCTAATGTGCGGCTGCCTCCGCTTCGGCGTCTACTCCACCTCTACCTCGAGTTCTGCGGATGTGCGGGACCACCTTTGAGAACAAGACGATCCAGCCCGGCATGCACGATGAGCCCCACTACCAGGACACTGTGGCCCAGCAAGCGCCTCTTTTACCAGCACGACCCCCCTCCGCCAACCATCGACTACCTGGACGAGAACACTGATGAGGAAGCAGAAAGGAATCGGGGGCTCCACCCCACGGTTGATATCTTCGATGACGCGGGGGGGCCTGAGGAACCATAACCATATGACGACGGGGACGTGGAGAATGCGATAGAAGAAGGAGAAGAAGGGCACCACTGGACATCATGGACGAAGACTTGACCAATGCTGAGCCTAGTGAACTCGGGGATCAGCCCCGGCCCCGTCGTCTTCTCCACTGGGACCCCCACCGACGTTCACGGACCGCAGTGCGCGAGGTTGCACGAGATCCTCCAAGGCCCCGACGACCAGGGAAACGTTCCCTGCAACCTCGATGCCGACAGTACAGGCGAAGGAAAATGGCAGGCCTACAGACGAGCGTCCAAGACATCGTACAGGGAACACCGACGAGAACAGCGAGCCGAAGGTGCTTGGACCAAGGACCAAACCAGGTGGACCCAACGACGGGAGAGGACAACCCAGTGAGCGGGCTTCTGAGTTTTTTGTTTCACGAAAACGGTTGAAACCCTAGACAGAGACTAGTTTTCCAAGCCTGAAACCAGCTGTGCCGCCCTGCTGAGCCTGTCTTATGTACATTTACTGTTGTACTGGCATGCACGTTTAGCCCAAACTCGTTCATTTCCGCTCATTCTCTCCATCCTCGGATGTCAACGATTCGGGCCTACGGGGGGCACACCCCTCCTGCTCCAACTTTTTGATCATTCAGACGGGCCGCTGGAGCCTTCCAAACAGACCTTATCCCGCCCCCGCTCTGGGGCTGCATAGCATAGTACAGTACCTTTGTGACTTCCTTATTTTGATTGCCAGTACACCTTTGATGTCCTGATGCTTAACTTTCCGCTTTTTTACACAAAGGCAAGGATCGCCAGTTATTCTCTCGTTTGCATTCTTGTTAAGCATGTACGTCTTTCATCTTGCGTTGTTGCTTTCATGTTTTATGCTGATTTTCCAAAAGCCTCTCCGCAACAGTCGGGGGCGCTGACGCGCGTTGGCACGGGGGACTTCCCCCTTGTCCCTAACATAATGAAATAAGAGAGACAGAGAGAGCTTTCACTCCCTACGCCCGATAAAACATCAGGTGGGCTTTAAGCCCGGGTGCGTTGACCTGCCCCTATGCCCGGGAGAGCGAGAGAGAAGGGGGAAACCTCTGGCCCACAGCCCTCCCGAAAGAAAGGGAGAGAGAGGGAGAGAGAGAGTGTGTGTGTGTGTGTCACACCGACAAGACCGGACGCGAACTCAGGCGCAGCGCTGCTGCGGAGGGGTTGGGGAGCACGCGTCCCTAAACGCCCGGCAAGCAAGCCAGCAAGCAAGCAAGAGAGAGAGAGAGAGATGTCCTTCGAAAAAGGTGATGGCTTCCATCCAGACGTGAATATGTCGCATGCCCCCTCTTGAGTGGATACTGAAAGGGCCGCCAAACCACACTAATGTTGACTTCCCTTTAATAACCCCCACCGTCGATTGATTTCAGGGGGGGTTTGGCTATTGAGGGGGGTCGGTCTGGATGGATTGGTTTGCTGCCGCATCGTAGCACAGTAGTACGGTATTACAACAGTACGTTAGTACATTAGTACAGTATTACGATAGTACAGTAGTACAATAGTACAGTAGTGCATGAGTACAGTAGTACAGTAGTGCAAAAAGTAGAGTAGTACAGTAGTACGGTAATACAATAGTACAATAGTACAATAGTACAATAGTACAATAGTACATTAGTACAGTATTACAATAGTACAGTAGTACAATAGTACAGTAGTACAGTAGCACAACAGTACAGTAGTACATTAGCACAACAGTACAGTAGTACAGTAATACAATAACACAATAGTAGTACAATGGTACAGTAGTACCGTCGTACAGTAGTACAATAGTACAGTAATAATTATAACAGTACACGGAACATCTTGGGCTGTAATGAAACTGTTTTTTCCGGCAACCACGGCAAATTTTTTCATTCTGCAATACTGGAAAGGTCGCAATTACTGGAATGGTCGTGGTAATTGCTTGGCTTCTAAAGCTTGCTGTCCTTTTGAATCGAAAGCATGCCCAACGAAAGGTTTGGCTTTTAAAGTTTGCTTTCCTTTTCCTGGCTTCTTCAGGCATCTCCAAAAGGCACTCCCCGGGAGGAGTTTATTGAGGAGAACCGGTTTTTGTTAGTACTCCTTCAGAATGGATTGTTTTTTTGCTGCCGGATTAAAGAATTTCATCAAGGAAGCCATGGCTTGTGAGATCTTCTAAATCTGCGATTTCGGAGTTTCGCGGCTTTCAGAGCAATGTTTTCCCAATGAGAGCTTGGCAAGCAAAAGTTTTTCCTGGCTTCTGCAGGCATCTCCAAAAGGCCCTCCCGGGAGCAGTTTATAATTGAGGAGAACGGCTTTTTGTTAGCACTCCTTCAGGATGGATCGATGTTTTCAGCCGGGACAAGGAACTTTATTAAGGAAGCCATGGTTTCTGAGATCCTCTGAATCTGCGGTTTCGGAGTCTCGTGGATTGCAGAGCAAAGCTTTCCCACTGAAAGGCTTGGCTTCTAAAGTTTGTTTTCTTTTTCCAGCCTGTTGCAAGCATCTCCAGAAGGCCCTATTTCAGCCGAAGCTCTGCAGTGTTTGTCGCAGCTTCTCTCTGTCTGCAATACTAGAAAGGTCGTAGTAGTTGCAGTTTCTCAGTCTCGCTGCAGTACTGGTAGGATCGTATTTTCTGCAATACTGGAAGGGTCGTAGTAGTTGCAGTCTCTCTCTCCAATATTGTAGTAACTGCAGCTCCTCCTTTTTTGCAATACTGGAACGGTCTCCCAAAAATAAGCAAACCGGAAAGAGGAAACTCCAATCGAACAAAACGGATTTGCGAGTCGGCTTTTATAATTGAGGCGGGGTTTATGATTGAGTTCCGGGGGTTGGGTTTTCTAATTGAGGGGGTGTATAAAAATGAAGTCGACATTACTTTAAATTGCTTAGGTCCCGAAATACACTGCATCTCACCTTGCTTCTCAATCTACTTAGTCTCTTGCTGAGGCATTGCTGCCACATCACATCTATCAAGAAGAATCTGGCACAGCTCAAAGAGTTTGACAAGAAGGGCGCACGGGTGGATGGCAAAGTCTGCAACTTGAAGGGCGTCTGCTCAAAGGGTCCAAACGGGACACATGAGGGTCTCAATTCTTACTGGTATGACCCTGATAGCATGCAGTTTGCTTCCGAAACCTCATTCCTCCTTGACATGCTGCGAGGTAGCATGGAGATGCATGGTGTTTATTCTTTAGCTGACAAGGGCTTGCGCGAAGTCGAAGTGCAGTGGGCAAGCGGTGTGCCAAAATGGGGCCTGTGTGTTCCATGTAGATGAGCCACAGGAAACTATAGGCATGTCGAGTAAGGAATTGTTCCCACAGCATTCTCATAATCAGGTATTCAAACCCTGGATCCTGATCCACTTCCAAAGGAGGCGAAACCTCTGAAGCCACCCGCAATGCAAACGGCGCAACTGAGACCTTGCCGAACCTTATAAACTTCGCTTATGGTTTCGGGTATCGGGTGTTGTTGCTGTGCGAGTTTGAAACTCAGCATGCTCAATGCCCCAAACCCGCCCAACCTGAGCTGACAAAAAGCCCTGAATCCAACAGGAAGATCCTTAGAAGCAACCTCAACCAACATCAGCCCCCTACTGTACCTTAGCCCCAAAACCATGTCCTTTAAGCCCATTGCCCCGCCGAAGCCCCCGCCGCCCAGCGCCGGAAGCCACCAAGCTGCACATCCCCTGCGCCTCCAGAATCTCTGGGCATTGTACCAATCCCCCCCCCAAGCTCTTGAGAGTTCAGGCTGTTCAGGTGTCCACCCCCAGCCCGGTATCAGACCTCCGCTTCGGAGTAGATCTGGAGGATTCCAAGCAGTTGCAGTCTTTTCCAGGCCTGACAGTATCAGCTCCTCGCTGCAATGTGCATCCAACAGAAGGGGTCTAGAAACCTGATTTCCGGGAAAGCAAGTTGCATGGACCAGTTGCAGGTTCTAGCCCGTCACAACAATGGACGGACAGAAGAGCTCCCTTCTTGCTTCGGCCCGGCCGAGAGAGCTTAGAGCGTGTGGTTCGCCAGGTGACGGAAGTCCTGAGACCCTGTGCAACGAGGGCTTCGATCATTTACTTCGTCGCCGGGGCCCTTGCACTACACACATGCAGTGCCGGTCGAAAGCTAAACCTTTGAAGGTGGCCGACCTCGCCAACATCGACCCCATGTGCCCTGCCGAAGGGACTTATCTACTCCAATCTCGTCGAAGTCGCCCACAAAGGGTCACCGACTGACTTCGATCAGGGTAGCATGCATCTCTCCGTGCGGGGTTTCAGCAGAAGACAAGGCTTCTCCATGTGACAGCTGGGAAGCAGTGGAGCATGTAGGGGGTGGGGCCCCGAACCTGGTGAAGGTATCAGTACAGCTTGCAGTTCTTCACCAGCCTCTTTCAACAAAGACTGGCTGCCAGCCCCACGGCAGAAGACATCAACGAGTGCTCCGGCCATGCATTCTTGCCTCAGCTGCGGAGACCTGGGGCCACACCCCATCACAGGTCAAGGTTAGAGTAGCAGCGCAACTAAAGATATCAGTTGCTTTTCGATGAGGGCACTCTCGATTTCCTAACTTGCAAGCGCACGGTTTGCCTTCAAAATACAGTCCGTTCCCAGAAATGAGGGTGGGTACCCTGTTGACGCATCGCTTAGTTGGATAGGGATAGGGCTCCAAAATCGGCACATGCGAACACGCCCGAAATAAGAATTTGAGCTCTTCAGTCTCGTAGATTGAAGACATCGGGCCCCTCATTGTTGTTTCATTTCTGTGGTTTTCGATGCAGCCTATAGTACCTATAGAATCCGTTTGCTCTTGAGGGGCCGTTGGCAGGCTTTCGGAAGGCCATAAAGCCTTGAGAAGGCTTCCTGGAACAGCTGAAAGTATGAATTCGAGCTGTGCATGTTTTGATTCCATGGTTTTAGACAAACCCGTCAGAAGGCTTTGCCTTGAAGCCCTTGGAAGGTTTGGGAGGTGATCGGAGGGATGTTGCAGGTTCATCTCCTCCCGGTGGTTTTCACGCGCATCCCCGAACTACCAAATTCTAGCCCCTCAGTTTCTTTATTCCGTGTGCTTTGGAGCTAAAAACAAACATGAATCGAGAAGGGCAAAAAGAAGAATTGGCAACCCGAGGTCAGGATACCCTCGAGTTCTCATGACCGAGGGCTCGTTTCTTGAACCCATGACTTCTTAAGCGGTGCTATCGCTGTACATGGTTCCAGTCTCTGATCCCAGTCCCCAATCACAATTGGCCAGGCGCATCCACATCATCATCCAGGACGGGCGTTTGCTTCCACTTGCCGTGGATAGCGGTGAGTGTATGTTGCAAGCAATGCATAGGCAAGTGGCTGCTTGCACGGGCCAGCCCGGGACCTTTGGCCTCGTAATCCTGTTCGAGTCCCCACGCGGCCGACCATAATTGCCCAAAGCATTCCCAAGAGCGGGTTGCATCGGAAGCCGTTCTGTTCGAAGCCTGTCCGGAGTTGATATCATGGCTTCTCTTGCCGCTTCTCCATCGCGTCTTGGATGCCATGCCGGAGAGGACTTCACTGAGTTCATCTACACAAAGATTTGCATGGGCTTG
Source organism: Symbiodinium necroappetens (assembly GCA_905231915.1). Lineage (NCBI taxonomy): Eukaryota > Dinophyceae > Suessiales > Symbiodiniaceae > Symbiodinium > Symbiodinium necroappetens. The sequence continues at coordinate 8,637 of CAJNJA010043476.1, read as the reverse complement.
TTCGAGGACTCGAGTGTGCATCGTTGTTGTTCAGTGTGTCGGCGTCGTTAGCACTCGCAGCATGAGAATGCTGGGCACTTACTCCCACGCCTGCTGCCGCGGTATAGTGCGATTTACTGACCCTCGACAAGCAAGTTGGTTTCTTTTGTTCAGCCTTCTAGGCGCCCGCGTTTGCAATCGTCTCTTTGGCCTCGTTTCGTTGTTTCATGCGTGAAGAACTCCATGTTTGCACAGTCTTGCATGTGTTCTTGGAGTGTTGATTTCGATTCGCTCGTATTTGTTTGAGAAATTCGTGGCGTTGGTATTTGCAATACTTTGCAGCAATACTGCTCATGCCATGTGGTCGCACTTGGGCTTCCCGGTGTTTCTGTCTTTCTGATTCCATTGCCTTTAGGGTGCGCATGCAATTCTCATTCTCAGAACATTGCGGCAGGGACGGTATGTGAGAGTTCTGTAGGTGCTGTTGGGACCAAATCCGACTTTCGAGTTTGACAGGGCGGTGAATCCGGCAGTTGTCACAAACGAGGTGGTACAAAATGTCCTGGAACCACCTGTGCTGCCGGCATCGTCATCATCATCAACAGCAGCATCACCATTTCGATCACCGTTTTCATCGTCATCGGAGTGTGTTCAAGTCTGTCCACGGCTTGAACGCACTAAAGCTAGAGAGAGTACCTATAAGTCTATACGTCATAAGTTTAGCGGGTCGCAATGTTACTTTTCGCCTTGCCTCCCTACAGCGCACCCCGGCATCATGGCATCCCAGAGACAAGAATGTTAGCAGGACCACAAGCTGCTGTATTCCTTCATGATCTGCAACCGATGCCTGCGCCACGAGGTCAGCGATCGGCTTCAGAGTTTGAAGCCTCTCTTGTGCTGACCTGCCGGCAGGTCCATGCGCAGTTCATGCACAAGCAGCGCATCACCCCACAGGACATGAAGTGCTCATACACAGGGGTCTTCTGCTTGGGCGTGTGACACACTGCATGTGGGTCTTGGTACAGCTACAAACCTCAAAAACCTCAACCAATGCAGAGAATCCATGCCAAACCCTGGGAGATGGTGTGAAGAAATGGGCACTTGGCATGTGGACCTGCCAAGGAGGCTTGATCTGTAGCTGGAGTACTCGCGATTGTGGTTTTTGTTGTTACTGTTACCAGCTGGTAGCATACAGTACCTGCTGGCATCTCGAGGAGTGGAGCTTCTTTCTGCGCGGCCTCGAGGTCCACAGGGCACAAGAAGTCTGAGCGTCAAGCCGCCCCGGCTGTACTAAGCTTCCACACGGCCTGCGTTCTCAACATCGACCTGAGGTTGCCCTTTGCGGGCTGAGGGTCCTAGATTCTCCTGGATTTTCAGGCGGAGGTTCCGAGATTTATCACCACAGTCATCAGGTTAGTCCTTGTCCTCGTCCTCTCTATGACTCTTCAGTTTCTCAGCACCGTCAGTTTGCAGGGGGAAGGGCGGGAAGGGCCGCTGATCAGCATATTCACACCGTCATGGACATCATCATCATCATCGTCATCATCATCATCATCGTTGTGGTGATCTCACCCTTCCTCGTCGTCGTGACAGTTGTCTCCGTCGTCGGCGTCCCTTGAACCCGCAGAGGCCGGCAAAGGCATTATCGATGACACGCTGACGCAAGCAGTCGAACCGTCGTTCGCCCAGCGGGGTTTCTCGGGGAAGCAAAGTACCTCCTCCAGCTTCTAGAGGGTTCGCGTGTTACAATGCTGGAAAGATCAATGCCAGCTGCAGCTACCAGTATCAAAGAACATGGGTTGTGGCATTGGCGCGCTTTTAAGGATGCTTGGCAAAGGGCTGTACAAGGATCACGCTGTTGACGCAGATGCGTTCGGGAAACGGCATCTTTTTTGTTGATAGACTGCAGGTTCCGCTGCTTGCCCACGGGCTTGAAGGCTGCTTCTCCTTTAGACATCCCGGAACCTCGAGCGGGAGACGACTTAGAATCCGTCAGTGCCTGATTCATGGCGGCATCTAAGCACTTCGACCCCCTGTTGAGGCCTGCGTGGATGACGGCGCAAAGCTACCGGCGACTTGTTGGCGCTTATGCGCCCGAATTAGAGGGACAGGCATGCAAAACATGGGCATGTCTTCACAGGGAGCTCATCAGCAGACAGAGTGGTGGAAATAAGTATGGGGCCGCAAAGGCACGTCGGCAACTGTGTCGTCAGCCTCCGCTCTTGTACCTCTTATGGCATGGAAGCCCGATCCTAGGATGGTTTTGCATCTCCAAGGAAGATGATGGTATTGGAGCAGTTGACTCTGAAAGCTGGCAGCGAGGCAGGGGTGGGGCCGTGGGACGTGTGAGCCTTCGAAGTTGGGCTTTGAAAGCCAGTGCAGCTAGTGAGCTAGTGATCTGAGGTCTTTCAAGGCCTGGCAAAGGACATGTTCACACCGGCGTGGCGGCCTCAAGACTCAGAGACCTGCATCTTGACCCATCTAGATGTCTAGATCCGGATGCCGCCGGCATGAGGCATGACATAGGAAAGACTCAGATTGTGCAAAGACGGTGGCGACTGTGACTTCTGACAGTTTTTGGGAACTATAGCAGTTATAGAGGTGTCTCCACGCACAACATGCCTTGGTCAATTCTAAATGTTGGGTTGGGTGATATGTTGGGCTTTGGCCCTCAAAAGGGCCCCCACAGAGGGCGTCTCGCCGCCGTTCGAGGCACTTGACGGACTCTCGTGTAGTAGCATCAGCTCCAGCAATATGCCCCACAGAAAAGAGAGATGCCCCAAAGTAATCACACACAACTTGTACGCTTTTGCAAAAAGCGTGTGTTGCTGGGCAAGATCTGCCCCGATCAGCTTCTGGTGCATGTTCTCTCGAAGTCCCAAAAGATCCTGTCCTGGCTCGGCAGTGTCAGGTGGGAGAACTTCGGCACGGACGATCACATGGCTGGCCGGAACCTGCCAGGCACTTCTACCAACCGAAGCTTGTGTGGCTCGTGGGAAGACTCGACGATACAAAAGTCTGTGGTAGTTCTGCGGGCGACAGACATTTGCACCTAGACCGCCGCTCATGTTGACACTGCAGATTCTGTGAGGCATGTGGGCAGAGAAGCTGACGCCCTTCCAGCAGCCACTTCGTGCTAAAGGTCTTGACGAGCACAGTTCTGCCTGTCTGCATAATCGACACGATGGAAGTTATTCAGGGTCTCGGCAAGGGCTGATGCTGGCAAAGACACGCCTTCTCTTGCAGCGGCTAGCGATCTTTGCAGCGGGGAGGGCGGAAGCCTTTGAACTTTGTCAGATCTCAGGTTGCTGGTCATCAAGCGCTGCTCCCGGCGGTGCATTCACTCTGGCTGAGGGCACTGCGGCACTTCAAGAGGGGAATACCTCGGGCGTAAGCCGAATCAGAACAGGGTTAAAAGGCTGTGCCGGAAATCAAGTAGGTCTGCCGACGAGATGCTTGCCTGACATCGGGTTACTTCTACGCGACGTCCTTTCTGGTGCAAGGTCGCTTCGGGAGAACTTCCTTCAGCTGGTGTTTGCCTGAGCAAGACGTCTAGGAGAGCAGACCATTGTGGAGTCTGTGCACAAGTGCTAGAGCTGCTAGAGCTTCTAGGTGTTATAGGAGATGGAATGCACAATAAGCGGACCCGTGGCTCGAAGAGGGGGGTTCGAAGAGTTGCGCGTTGGCACCGCTGGGCCTCCCGCGCTGCCGAAAAGACCACTGCAGGGCGCACACCTGGCACATCGAACACCATCGCCGCTCCTAAGAGGCTTGCCAGGATGAACTGCTGCGTGCTTCGGACTTGCAGTGCCGACTTCAACTCGGGGCTCCCTTGAGAGGCCAACGCCGCATAGGGTAGGCAGCTGTCGATTCTTGGTCATTGAGCTGTTACACATCGCCGCTCAGGTAGTGCGAAACTTTGTCGGAGCAGAGCTGGGAAAGCACTACACAGTCTCCCCCGACTTCGACCTCGTTGGCTGTTTCAAGGATGCGCGTTTTGCCAGCTTGCAGGGCACAGTTAAAGAGGTCCGATCCTGAAGTCAGAGCTGAAGGCTTGATGCACTATGAACCAGACTGCTTGCGAAGGACTCCAAGAAGACAATGCCCCTGATCTTTGTTTTGCTTGCGCCTCTGTTGCTTCTCTGGCTTTTCTGTGCTCGGATCTGCATTGCGGTACCTGCAAAACCTAAGGCTAGCCCTGTCCGTGCTAAAGGCAAAAAATCATCTTTAGCCTGCGCGGCCTGTGCCTAGTGCTTGACTCCAGTGGGCAGGTACGACTCTACATCATTCAGGAACTGTCAAGCTCATGGTGCCTTTAAGGAATAATGTATGATTCGACTCTTGATATGGCAGGCACCCTATCTATAGTTTGGGAACGCAACAGAAACCCGACAACCACCTGACATGCGAACTGGAGCTACGACTCATCTTGCCTCTCCATGTGAATCCGCTGTCACGCCCTGCAGAGCGTAGAGGGAGACAGGTCTGCTGGCGCTGACCCAACAGACTACCTGGTGAAGCTTGCCAAGGATTTCGAGTACGAGGAGAGCGACCCGACCCTTCTCTCCGCTTTCTCCCGTCTGTAAGCGCTTTCTCCTTCTCCCTTTTTTGGCTTTTTGACGGATTCGCTGAGTTTTTTTTCCGGCTCTCGGAGCGCAGGAGCGGCTTCACTTCATCTCCCTGGGGCAAGGTCAAGGTCAGAAGGCGCTCTGCCTCTCAGCCGCCACCTCCTTGCGCTCCTTGCGCTCCGCTGCTCAGGCTGAAGCCCTGATCAAGCATGGCCAAGAGACAGGCGACGCGGCCGCGGCCGCGGCTACGCGCGTCCTTCTCTTTTTTGTCCATCCCTAGTCGCTTCTGTGCACTGATTCAGGCGATTGGGTTTGCCTCCAGAATTGCCATCTAGCAGCCAGCTGGATGCCAACGCTGGAACGCATTCAGGACTGTGACGGCCCGGACACCCCTCCACCTAAGCTCTGCCGCTCGATGCTCTCTGTTTCGAATCTGAAGTTTTTTCTGCAACGACGGGGCACAGGGCTGCTGAATGTTGCACTGTTGAACACAAAGAGACTTGGGAGTCCGGCTGACTTTGCAGCATTGGAGCAAGAGGCCTTGCAGCCTTGGAATCATGACGTCAACTCCGTGGCTACTGCGCAGGAAATGCAGGATCCTGACAGCATTGACGACATGTGCGCCTATGGCTGATTTCTGGTTCTTAGTTGCATGTCTCTTCTGTGTTGTTCCTTACAGCAGTCCTCAGCGTCTAGACTTTCGATTAGTCCGCCCAACACCAGTTTGTCCCACGTGATCTCCACATGCACCACACTCATCGGGGCAGGTATCGCCTGTGGTTGACCTCGATGCCGTCACCAACGTTTCCAGTTCCAGTGCTGCAGGGCGGCCAGGGCCCTTGAGCGTGAAGGGTCCAGGCGAATCGATTGGGCAGAAGGGGGGTTTTCGACAACTTGTCTTCCACGTCATCCACGTCCACCACTTGTCGTCCTGCTTGTTTTTGTCGGGATCCCTCGAAGCCACGACACCACCTAGGCATCAAGATCACCAACGAGCCGCCCAAGGGCCTCCGGGCCAACCTCACCCGAACTTTCCAGGAGAGCGAAACTGCGGAGGAGGGCTCTCCTCGTTTCTTTGCTTTTGAGCCCTTTCGAGGACATCACGCCTGAGGTCTACGATGGCTGCACCAAGCCCCGCGAGCCTCTTCGCCGATTTGGATTAGTTTGGCTCTGGAGCAAGGCGACACTGCGGAGTTTGTTGCGACGCAGTTGGTGCCAAGTTCTGGCCTAGCGCAGAGCCCTCGCCGCGATCTTGCGCCAAGGTTCAAGAAGCTTTTGCCAGACGCACAGAGTGCACCGCCGCGCAGAGTGCACCCACCCTGGCTTGGCGTCAGCTTTGGCGGCCCTCCGAGCATCTCTTGGCTCCCAGGGTCCCAGAACAAGCCAGCTTAAACCAAAGCGAGCGTATCAGAGCGTAAGAAGAGCTGCCAATCTTCCAAAGTTCTATGTGGGCCCTTCGAAGGCCGCTTAGGTAACCACGACGGGCCACGAGCGAATTCGAGCCATGCGCTGCTTGGAGCTCGAGGAAGCAAGCAACCCCCAGGCCGTCGCGGCGCTAATCGTTGGATGGTGTGGGTTTCTCTTCTTTTCGATCTGTCCGACGAAAAGCCCGTTGTTCATTCCTCCATCATCTTGGTCAGGAACGGCTGTGCATGCCGGATGAAGAGGCGCCGTCGGAGGCCGTGGCAACCAGCTTGAAAGTCTGTGCTATGCAGAGCAGATTCAAAATCTGCATGGCCCTTGAATGAAGATCTTACAACCCATAGGGAAGCCCCACCGGCACTCCATATCCCTACCATTCCAAGGCTCTTTGGAGAAAATTAGCTTGATGCAGAGAGTGTCGCAATTGTCATTCTTACTCCTTCATCACGTGGCGCCTGGACATGCAGGCCCCTTGCAGCCGACGTTGATGGTGATGATGGCTGTTGATGCGGGTTGGCGCTGATGAAGAAAGACTAACACATCAAGCTTGTTCTTCGAGGTGTTGTTCGTATCTGCAGTGATTTAAGCAGCTTCTTGGGTGTGCGCGGCGCAGTTCCTTAGACTCCACCTCCTTCCTTGTAGTTTGTTACACAAACCTTCGATTTATATCAGCACCAGAGACGTTTGCTTGGAGCTTTTTTCGCGTCTTGTAGGCACGGTGTCCTGCCGAGAAGGACCGAGGCAGTCAAAGGGTTTCAGTTGCACGGTCAAGTCATCACAAAAGGTCACAGTACGAGACCATGCTACTGCTTTGAGCAGGTCCTGCTTTGGCTTGGTGGTTCCGCGCGTGCTGCTTCTGCTACAGTGACCTGACTGTCAAGTCTGCACGTCAAGGGCGGGGCCTCTCTCGCAGAAACAATTACTTCGAACAAGACATTTGGATGGAGGGGACAGCTGTGAAAGTGTCGCGTCCGATGGCTACTGTATGTGGTGGTCACATGGTCAGGTGAGGAAGAAAGCTAGGTCAGCTGGTGTACCTCCTGTGACGGTTGTGCCACTTTGCCAGCTCAGGCGCTGTCGGGATTGACATGGCTTGGCCAGCCCGGCATGAGTTGCCTTCCGCACATCGCCACATCGCTGAGCCGATGTCCTGATCCCGCCTGGCAGGCGCCTCGGCTACGTCGCCTGCCACTGTGCCACCTATCCCTGGCAGCTGGAGGTGCAGGAGGGCTGTCCTCAAGGTCTTAGACGAGCAACTCATGGAATGCCGTTCTTGGATGCAGAACCAGTTTTCAGGATCACAGCCGTGAATGTTGAACGAGTCTTCTCTTCCTGTCCGGTGCTTGCATGTGACTTTCGGATAGTATTTGCATTATCGTCCGCCCGCTTGCTTCTCAAGACGGAAAGTCCGAGAGTCTGCTGCCTGCAGGCATGCCTCCTTCTTCTTCAGGGGTGCACGAGCCTCAGTGGATCAAGGGAGCCTGGTGTCTCCATAGCCTTGCAGGATCTTGCAGGGACTTGATTCCGTGCCCGAAAGTCCTCACGACATCTTGGGGAAAATTCCAAGAACCCACGCTTGTGAACCGGACCTCAGCATCACAGCGTCCGAAGCTCCGTATGCTACACCTTGAACTCGTGATTTCCACGCAATAACAGGCAAGGTGTCTGCTTACGCTTTCTGACCCGGCCAAGGTCTTTCCTTCATGCATGACGCCTACTTTGCAGGGCGATCGCCCGCGGCGAAGTTTGCAGACAGGCGGCAATTGTGGGAAGCACACAGATCACGTGTGTCTTTGTTTGTCGTGTTTGTCTAACAGGTGTTGTGCGACCTTCCTCACCATGTGCCAGCCTCTAAAGTCCGGCTCCGAGCCGAGGCGAAGGCCAAGAAAGAAGAGAGAGAGAGAGCGGATGAATGAAAGGCAGAGACTCCCCGAGAGCCCGACTCCGAACGCAAATGAAGTAACCGCGCGGCAGCGGCAGCGGCAGAGCTCCTGGAGGCCTTTTCAGGCGAAGCTCTGAGGCTCAGGTCTCTGCAGCAGGGCCTGGGGGCCCCTCTGACAAGGACGACCAGAAGACCAGAAGGCATCAGAAGCCCCAGGCGAAGACCACTGGGAGACCACACAAACACGACCAGGAGACCGAGAGACAACACAAAAAACCACAAGGAGACCCCCAAAAGATCAGGGTAACACTAGGATTTTTTTCCCCCAAGCACTGGCGCATTGAGCACCATGCCCCGAATGCCTTGCCCCATGCACTGCCGGGATTCAGGATTGGGAGCACCGCGGAATCGCGTCCGCCAAATCACGGCAGCTGCAAGAGCAGAGGGACGTTTCGAAAACGCGAGACTTATGCCTTATGCTTCCAACTTGCACCCTTAGATTGCAGGATCCCGAAGAAGACCCGAAATCGCTTCCCCCGACCGAAATTTTCGAAAGCAAGAAGTGAACACTGTAGTATTATTTGCAATTGATCGGGCTGGCGGGGCGCACAGTCGCACAGATTCGCTGTAAAGAGTACAGTATAGGATGACAGCGAAAACTATGCACCGCACTACCATAGCGGGAGACGCGTGTCGCGAGCATTCTCCGTGAATAATAGTAGGGCACGGGGACCAGATTTGCCACATGTGCTGTAAATTTTAAACCTAACGCGAGGCCACGCCACC
>CAJNJA010043475.1:0-57387 GCA_905231915.1 Symbiodinium necroappetens | reverse complement strand
AGTAGTAGTATGAGGCGGGTGAGTTTCGGGTGGATATGGGCTCTGTAGTACCCTTATGCCGGTCCCCTTCTTAAGCCAGAGCTGTTGCAACAGCACCCATAGGATTAATGGGATAATCATTGGGAACCCGAGGGATATTCAAAGGTTTCAAACGAGCACTTCGAGGGTCCATGCATGGTATTTTGGCGCAGGAACAATAGGATAAGGGGCCTATAGGTTACAAATCGCAGCGCACCAATGTCATCGGACCTTTGTACTGGCTGCCCGCAAGTCCTGGAGCAGCATATTCAGGCGGGCTGTCCAGCCCAGCTGTAGCCCCATCCCTCCTAAGCCCTACACCCTCGAATCTCAATTCCTATACTTAGCATTGCTCCTTAGGGCTTATTATCACTATAGCCCTATATGCCCTATATTACACTACTGTCATCCTGCCCCCGAACTTTGGCATTGTCCCTGTTGTGGAACACGGCATCCAAATCTGTTGAGGGTTGGGCGCTCGCGTTTTCGCGCTTCTGGCTGCGGCTAAGAGAAATCTACAAGTGTAAGGGTGTTTTAATATTTCACCATCAGTTTGACATGTTTACCTCCTTGGAGAATACATCGCGAAGCTCAGAGAGAGAGAGAGAGAGAAAGAAAGAGAGATAGAGCGAGAGCGAGAGCACCCCATTTCCGTGTTGGCTGCTCATCTCGAGGTGGCCTACGGGGAGCCCACCTTCCAAGGGAGCATCCGGAAGTTGCTTATCAGCCCTGGCACCTGCTGAGTCTAGCGTAGACCCATGACCTTCTTGCCAAATCCGTGCATTGATTTTGGGATTCGCATATATATATTTGTTTGAAGAGGGGTTATCTAACTGTGGCCCTAAACAGGCCGAACAGACTGCTTTGTCGCTCAGGTGTTTTGCCTGGAGTCTTGAAGTCTAGGAGCTTTAGCCACGAAGCCCGAAACATAAAGGTGTCCTTTACAGTACAGACTGAAGACCCTGGAGGTGTCCTGCTTTCACACATGCATCAGACCAACTGCTGTTTCGACTGCCTTCCACGATCCATTATTTCGCCTGAGCAAATGCTGCTATTGACAACCATGAAGGCAGAGGCCACCATGCAATTCAACTTACAACCCGGGTGCAAATATACACATACATACATGCACATACATGTATATAAATTTATACAAGTTTATACAAATACAGTAATAAATATAAATATAAATATAAATATAAATATAAATATAAATATAAATATAAATATATATATATATATGATATGATATGATATGATATGATATGATATGATATGCTGTACGTGCACACATTCATTTAGGTCCTAAAATTTAGGCATCTGTGTCTTGATCTTTTCTTTTTCGATAATTATGTGTGTGTTGTTTGCTGTGTTCGTTCTTCTTTTGCTTGTTTATCAGTGTGTATGTGTATATATGTATGTGTGTATATATATATATGTACAGACACACATGCACATGCATACATATAGGAATGGATAGATACACCCAGGCATGAATTAAATAGAGGGAGGAAGGGTAGGGAAGCACTTAAAAGTAGACAATAGTCTCGGTTGCATGCTTAGCTTTCAGGCTAACGGCCTGACCGTTTTTCGATGACCTCTTCATCGCAAATCTCGAGCTTTTCCCACAGACTCAGGGTTTTGAGGGTTTCGGCCTTATAGAACAGTTGAAGTCCAGTTGTAAAGTAGAACCCTTGAGATGACATCTTTGGCCTTCTGTCCGGCGTCTTCCCAGGCTTCGCGCAGACGTTGCCGACGAGCTTCTTGGCTCTCGAGAGTTGCTCCAAAATTGGCTTTTTGGTTTGGGGCCTTTGGAGACGGGCTCGTTGACAACGTTCTCGCTGCCGAGACCTGTGAATCGAAGTCTTTCTTGGGTAGGCCTAGTTTCTTCAGTTCTGGAACCTACACTAGAAGACAAGACACCAACAAAGCCAACAGTGTTCCAAGAGTTAGCCCTTCAAACTCGCGCAGCAGAGTCCACCTCAGCCCCACAGTGCTGGCTAGAAGGCTGAGACAGACAGTTAAACCCGAATATTCCTGCACTCTACCAGCAACCACCTGGTCCCTCTTTGCCGAGAACTTCAAACCGCTGAGCCCCAAGCCCCTTCAACCCAAACCCTTAGCCCAAATCAGCCGCCAAGAAAGGCTGAAGTTCTTGACGGGACTGGGGCCACTGGCTGCAGCGGTGCAGGCAAGAGGAACGAACAACGGCTTGCATGTCAGCTACAAGTCTACCTACCCTGCAGCAGCACCCAAATCCCTGCAGCCCATATTGGCCCCATGGCTCTACCGGCCTGTTGAGGGTCTTCCAGCGGTTGCTCAAGTTCGGGCGTCTAGTCAAGCGGTGCCATGATGCCCATGCACTCTTCCTCTGCTTCTGGTGCGAAGATATGTAGTAAAACAGTCCACAAAAGTAGGGTTTAACCGCTGTCCGTCTCCAGTTGTCGAGAAGTTGGTTCGACAGGTCTTGATTTTTGCATCTGGAAGCATCTGCTGCTAGCAGCGAGAAAGTTAAACTATAGTCTGGAAAGCACTTGGACACATGAACGTTTCAAGACCTCTCTCAGAGTGGTACCGGAAATGCAGTGCTCCTAAAGCTTCCCTTAGCTTGCTGTTGAATGTCCTGGAAGCACATGACCCGTACTAGTAAGGAAGTATTTCAGATTCAGGGTATAGTTGTGGCTCAGTGCCGGTACTATAGTCAGTGTACCCCGTATGACAAACCTCATAGTAGTAGTCAGTAATTGCCCTCCATATAATCACCCGGGGGCCCCTTGGGCAACCTGCTGTCACCTACAGCAATCCTTATAGCAGCCCTTCTTGTGATGACTTGTATGGCAACCTTCATAAGATAAGCCTTGGATCTACCCTGAAAAACAACCTTTATAGTACCCCTCATCGTGGGCCTTATATTGTCTGACACTTATAAGGGAGTGACTTTTATGCTAATTCTCAGCATAAGTAGCGCTGCAGATGCCACCTCTGAAGGTGGAGGGCTAAGTTTCCTGCAGTTTGAGGCTCCGGTTTTCGAGCGCTTCGGACTTCCTCGTGGCCAGCGAGGGGTGATCCTGATGAGCTCCGGCTTTAGGGAACTTGAGGGTTTATCGTCTTCATATGCGGATTAGGGCTCTGAAGCTCAGGGTTTGTGCAGAAAAGAGGCTCAGGGTTTCCAGGGTTGGCGGCTTTGGGATTGGGGGCTTTTTAGGCTTGTGATAGGATGCAGGGCTTTTCTGGCTTGGGAAGCGAAGCGCAGCGGTAAGTCCAAGTTTCGTTTCTTGTTTACTATAGCATGATTCCCTGCTTTGGGTTGCTGAAACCCTGCTATCGCTGACCAAACTATTGTCACACTGCGCCTCTGCAAAACAATTTGGAAGCTGGGGCGACATGCAATGTAAGATTAGATTAAGATTGAACTATGCGTGCAGTGTTTGTTGTTGGCATGCTGTTGGGAGGCTTGCTTTGTTGGCTTCGTTGGGTCAATTTTCGATACCTTGCTGGTGGCAAGGCGTGCTTGTGCTGAGTTTGCTGGTGCCTCATGACTCCCTGGCTGATTCTGCTTTGGGATGTCGGCGTTGAGTGCTGTTGACTACCAAAACGGTCGTTTCTTCCTTATGCAAAGCTACGACTAAGCCGGCAGATCATCGGCAAGTGAAAAGGCAGTGTGAGTAACGAGCAGTGGCACGAGGAAGCTGGCCATTCGGCAGATCTCGACATGGAACCCAGACGCCCAAACCTCAGGAAAGAGTTTGGGGGGGGGGGGGGGGGAGAGTTGACTGAATGCAGACTGCCCTCATCCTGGCCCTGCTTCAGATGCGCCAGCAGCTTTTGGGGACAGCTCCGTCTAAACCTCCGCACGTCCACACACATGCGCAAACCTCTACATATACGCACCTATGTTTGTGCACATGTATGTGTATGTATGTATGTTTGTATGTATGTATGTATGTATGTATGTAAAAATAGTGTGTGTACATTGTTTTGTAAATGTAAGTTTTATTCATTTTATATTTATGTAGGTTTTTGGAATTTATCATTAGTTTGTACTGAATTGCTTTAATGATATACTGCGAGGGGATGTTTGTAGCTGTGGATGTCTGTAGCACTGGCTTTGGCCCAAAGCTCAAGAGCATGGGAGAGGGAGAATGATTTACTGCAGCACTCCTAGTGTCATCCCCGGACCTTAATTGCACAGGAGACCCCCTTTCGCTGTTGGCCCGAGTTCTCAGCGACCCTGGCACCAAAGCCACACCTAGCCTCCGAGTGCGAAATCGCAATCCGCAGCAGACCCTTGCGACCGTCGATGCCAGATGAACTCACGAACTGCAAGTCCATTGGTCATGTCATGAGTTGTGGAGTGTTCCTTTGTTGAAGTGTTGGCAGTACGCATCCCGAGCCGGCTGAGGTCAAAAACTTGGCGGGGGATCTGCGGGAGATGCTGCGCCTTTGTCGCAGCGAAAGAACATCAAACACCAGAGCGAGCTTTGGTCGCCGGGCTGAAGCGGAACTAAGTTATCTTTTGAACCATTATCGGCCTCACTCTTCTTGCAGGGCTTCAGGGAGGTGCACGGTAATTCGGAACCAGAGAAGTAGTTGAGGCTTGGGCCTTGCTACGGGCACGCTGCCAAGGTGCTTGCCTCGCGAGGAGGAGGACATCACTTCCACCATCAGGTGCCTTGGCCATCTGGTAGCGATAACAACAAATATGATACTAATAATAATCATAGTCATAGTAACTGCCAACAACCTTCGGCTACATAACTTCGTAATCGTATTGCAATGACTGAACCAAGAACCGTAGCGTACTAGAGTGAAAGCATGGTTTTATCAAAGCAGCACGTGAAGTGAGTTGTTGCTGGTTCGATGTAGTGTCGTGATCGTGTAGGGTTGCAGGGTTTCGCATATAGAGCTGTTACGCTGGGTAGGGCCAGTTTTTCCGCCTTTTATCTGGCCCCTGCTCGCTTCATTCAATTGTTTCTGTTATGCAGCTTTGCTAGGGCATTTGTGTTTGTTGCCGCAAAGCACAGCGAGAGACAGACACACACACACACACACACCTACCTACACACACACACACAGAGGGGGAGAACGACGGAGAGCAGCAAAAGCTATCCTGGGCAAACAATCAAAGTGCGGACCCACTGGTGCATCCGCTTAGAGGCTTTGGATGTACTCCCCGTCCCGTCTATCTGTAAATCCATGCATGGTCACAGAACCCAGGCGCATGCATGCACGCACACAGAGACATATCTATATACTTGCAGAGACTTGGGTAGCAAGACTAGATTTCATTTGTTTGGCAAAGAGCCAAAACATGTTGAGCTAGGTTTCGTTAGCTTGGATTCATCACTGCTTGAGTAGATTAGGTTAGACGAGGTAGATAGGTGATAGTTAAATAGACTGGTAGCTGTAGCTAGATAGAGAGGCTGACAGATAGATAGAGACAGAGAGAGCGAGAGGGAGAGAGAGAGAGAGAGAGAGAATCCTTGCATTCGGACTGCATTGCTTCCTTCGGCACAACGGCAAGAGAGATCAGAAGAGAGCGACAGGGAGAGGGACATGAAGACGAAGAGCAAGCCAAGAACATGTCGAAAAAGCGGTGGCCAAAGAGGACATATAGAGCCAAAGGCAACTCGTACACATGTTCTCAACGCTCCAGAGCGCTCCTTTCATAGTGCCAGGAGGCGCCAGCTATGTCTCCCAACAACATAGACCCTAACCCCAAGAGACAAAACAATTTATTTTTTTTGCGAGGAAGGCGGAGGACGGCTTGATGGAGCTGGAGAAGCAGATCTCCAAGGCAAGACCGCGCACTAGCCTGAAGTCTACTCCTCGCAATCCCTGCTGCTAGCAGCTCGAAATCCACACTCAAACTTAGACTTTGAAAGCTCCACATCCTGCAGCAGATCCATGATGCCTTAACGAAAGCATTGGGAACTTACGAGCAGTCGGGAATTTAGTGTATACTGGTTCCAGTCCAGTGTGCTCTTGTGTCGGAAAGCCCGCTTGCAAGAACAGTCCCAAAGGCGCCCTTGGACGTGCGTGGGCCCCTAGCGGAGGCACTGCTGTTGCCGCATCCCGGAGCGAATTGAGGAGTTTCGTTTTGAGATGTTGCCGCGATGTTGCGGTTGATACTGATGATGCTGACGATGATGAGAATCTTTGGGGAAAGGTTGGGCATTGTGGTGATGTTAATGATGACAGTGGTCGTGAGGATGTCATCGAGATGTCATTGAGATACTGTTGCTGCTGGCAAGATTTTCTGCCTCTGCAGGGTTTTTATAGAACATGATTACCGGCCATGTTTCAGGCACCTTGTTTGTTGTTCGTTTTGGTTCGTTTGATTGTTACTGGGTTTCGATCCAAAGTATTTATGGTTATTTTCATTGTATCTATCTATGTGTGTATATATACATATACATATATTTATTTATTTATTTATTTGTTTGTGTATTTATTTATTTACATCTATACATGCGTGTATGTGCATATATCTATATATATATATGTGTATATACATATATATATATATGGCTTGTGTGTGTATATATATATATATACAGGCTAAGTCTCGGTGGTCTTCGGGCTTTCTGGCTCAGGCTTTCGCGTGCGTGGCGTTTCGGGTTGTTGTCGCTTAGCTACAGTTTGTCGCGACTCTGCCAACACGTCCTACAGACATCATCCATCAAGGCTTCATTGATGAAGGGTCTTTGGAGTGTCTCCGGTGCCCAAATGCCAGTGTAGCAGTTTGGAAACATGTACCCTTAACCCTATAAACCCTAAACCGTTCCGAGCAAGATCCCTCTAACCCGGCCCACGAGGTACAAGGCAAGCCCATTGGAGATCGCCAAGGCCGTGCCGCGTCTCCACAAGCGGGCTGAGGTCTGCGGGCAGTTATCTGGTGCGGGGTTTGGAGCTTTCCGTTTTGGATAAGAGATTTACAGACGACTAGAGGGCCGTGATAACAAGACCAAGGCAGGTGGCATAGAGCCAGGATCAGTTCCGTCAGTTTCGCGCTCAGCACAACAGCCCTCTCCCCAAGCAAAAACACAGAAGCTGCTTCGATCCCCGCAGCTTTCAAGCCACCTTGGCCCACGACCTTCATCCTGAAGCCTCGAATAAAGTACAAGGCAGCTATACTGCGAATCACCGATGTCAGCATCTACACTCCTGAACTCTGCATCCCCTTCCCTATAAAAGCCAACATTTCTGAACCAATGATCGTATGCATGCTAAACGCGACTAGAATAATACTCATACGAAGACTGATAGCTAGTATAGCTCGAGAGGCCGCATGAAACCGACCCCCAAAGCCCTGAGCCATGTCCAACTTCAATAACTCCGAAACCGACCCCTAAACCTCTATAAACCTTAGATCCTTAAATCCCGAAGCCCCTACACTGCGCCGAAACCCAAACCTCAGAGTCCCGACGAGCCACAGACACAGGAGCTTGCGGAGCATCACTTGGCTCGAGGTCGCCATGCCTCTCAGGGCTCGGAGCAGTTTCTCCCTGTTTGTGTTTCGAAGTTTAGGGTTTTAGGTTTTGGGGTTTAAAGGGTTTAAAGGGTTTTATGGTTTAGGGTTTAGGCAGTTTCTCCTAGGTGAAGACCTGAATGGGTTTCGGGGTATAGGGTTTAGGGAACAACGTGGAGGCTTTTTGGGGGGTCAGGGCCTCTGTCATTTGTGTCTAGGTCTGGATCCACAAGCCAGGTTCTATAGATGCTTGGCTTCCGGGAGTTTGGGGATGTGGGTTTTGGGTTGAGCTGTGCCTGGAGGCGTTTTCAGATTTGGTGCAGATTGTTGGGTTCAGCTTCCAGGCTTGCGGATTGTGGGGTGTAGGGCTTGTAGCTTCAAGAGTCGGAGTCGGAAACTGGGGGCCTGGCGCCCTGTGTCTTGCCTGCAGGTACTACTCAACTTCTCAGCCTACACCGTAAGCTTCTGGCCATGTCCGAAGCGAGTCTTGTTTCCTCTGAAAAAAATCTACGACCCCTAACATGGTTTCACCTCCATACAACTGCCAGCTTTTCAGCATGAAGCCTTGGACCTTGAAGCTTATACATCGTAAATCCCCAGATGGAGGCTCCTACAAGCCTCACCTGCGCATTGCGAGTGAGGATGCTGATGCCCTATATTATAAGACCCCACCCTGAAACGGCCTTGCCCTTGTTTCCCCAACCTTGAGGCCGGGCCGAAGCCCAGAATTGCAATCCCTTTAGATTTGAACAAGCATCCTTTAGCCGCTCGATCTGTGAAAGGTCGCGAGTCGATTGTCGGTGAGGGGAAGCTGCTCCCTTCGGAGGCACCCGCCGGGTTTGTAGAGCGTCTGAAGCGTATGTAGCTCTCTCTTTTCTAGTTCACAATAACTAGATAGATACAAAAATGGATGAACAAAGAAACAAGTCAAGACAACGAAGAAAACACACGCACGCACGCACGCACTCACGCATGCATGCACACATCCACGCACAGACTCACCCACTGTGTTTGCATGTTTGTGCTCGAGACCTAAGTTCCATAAACTCTAACCTTGCTTCTTGTTGCAGTTCGGAGTTTTGCGGCCACCGTGTGGACGCCGGATGGCTGCGACAAAAGTGTTCTCGAAATGTATACGCCCTGTCCTGTAATGAGATACTGAGACCCATGCTAGATCATGATAGCAGAGAGCCAAAGGAACAACATTGTCAACGGCGGGGTCATTAAAAAGAACCAAGGCTAGCCTGGACTGAACATAATAAAGCAACGGCAGATTTCAAGACATTGTCTGGCCAACACTCCAGGAGGCTCATGGCGCCAGCGACGAACAGCTGAAGAGCAAGCTGTGCCTCGGTTTGCTTCGGCACGGACTGCGGTGCATATTCTAGTTCCAATGCCAGAAACTGTTCGCCCAGCCTCCTGCAACAAAAAGTTTGGCCGAAACATACTGTAGTAATACTGCGTAATTGCTTGTTTTTGACCACATCTGTCTGTCCGTCTGTCTGTCTGTCTGTCGGTATGTATGTACATATGTATGTATGTGTGTATGTGTACACATATATATATATATGCACATGTGTGTGCGTGTGTGTCTGTGTGTGTGTGTGTGTTTATTGCACAGGTTGTGTTTTGCATCTCTGTTGTCATTTTAGTGCAGGTTGGACCTTTTCGAGCGTTACCTGCAAAAGATGCTCAGCCGCGTCATCACACCTCTGGATACCTTCACGAAGCCACCGGAAGCCTTCGGCTGTTCCTGGGCAAGGCAGCTGGTGTCGCACCGGGCGGCCGCTTGGAAGCATGGCGATTGACGGCGGTTTGGGCGCCGGAATTTTGCAGATAATCATACATCAGAAGTTTACGTAAATGCATATCCTGTTCACACCCAGTATGTCTGATTTAGTTCTGCAGGACCTCTAAGCTGCGGCCAGCTGAGGTCACGGAGCTCTGGGGCCCACGGATAGCCCGGCAGATTCCTGGGGAAGACTGGTTGGGTCTGGGCGTGGGCGTTACCGTTTTGGACAACACGGTGGACAAGGACCTTGTTGCAACAGCGCACCTGGAGTTGGCGGCTTTGGAAGAGGCCGGGCAGGTGACTCCGTCCAAGGATCCCTGCAACGTTGGGGCCCGCTCTGTGTGGCTTCACTTCGAGAGCCCAGAAGAGACGCTGCAGGCACCCCCAGCTTTGCGCTCGCTCTGCCAGCAGCTGCTTGGCCTGCCAGACGCCCTGCTCCGTGCGGCCGCTGCTTGCAGCCCCAACGAGGCCGTTGCAGCTCCCAGGCTTAGGGTGCACCCTCACATCATGGCAGCTAGCTACCGCCGAGGGGCAGAGTACCACTGCCACAAAGACAGTTACAGCGGTACGGACAATCAGCGCATGGTCACCGTCCTACTGTACTTGAATGATGACTGGCGACCGGGCGATGGTGGTGAGTTGCGTGTTTATGGCGACAGGCTGGACGAAGAAGCCGCCCAAGCGCCGGAAGGCTTGCGGAAGGAAGCCGCCAGCATGTTCCTCGCTGTGCAGTTGCTCATGCCCTTTTGTTTGTTAATGGCTCAACAGTATGCACTTGAAAAGGTATGGGCTTTTTGCTTCAGCTCAGACCCGTGAGCAACAAAGGCCTGACATGGACAGGTTTGTCGACATCGCACCTTTAAGCGGGCGCATTGTCATGTTCCGCTCCCGCGATGTCTGGCATGCCGTTCGTGAGCCTCGAGAGCAGCGATGGGCAATGACTCTTTGGGTCATGGCAGATTAATCGAACACTGGCCGCGACACTCGCAAACTGTGGCAAGCAACGGCAAACCGCACTCGTGACACAGTGACACACAAGATTTGCAATGAGAGGTTTGCAAAGCTCTTCCTGCCACTGCTTGTCGGGCATCCTCGGTCTTCTGTTTCAGCGGCGGTTGCTGCTGTTCCAACTCGGCTGTGATTTGTCACGGAGGCGCCGGGAAACTTCGTTGAAACTGCGCAGGCGTCGCACTTCGTTGCACACTCGCACGGCTTAATTGGCTTCGTTGCCACGACCTGCTCAGAGTAGGGACTCCTTCAATCTGGCAGAGCCGTGCTTGAATATGATGCTTCCTCCGAGGCCGTGGCTGCCCCGACCTCAGTCTGCACTCGGGATGTCGGATGTGGGAGTTGCTGAAACCACGACTCGGCATGATAAGTCCCTAGACTCCTGTAGAGGCAACTAAAACTCGAGAGCTCTTATGAGAAACACTATAAACCCTTTCAGGGACCCCGATCTATGACTTTGCGAATCCCCCTGGTTCCAGCCGCGAAAAATCTCACCACCTTACATCCTAGCCTCAAGATCTGATAGCATCTCTTACAGCTTGTAAGGTAATCCCCGTATAGTGCTTTACGTAACCCCTAGACACCCCTGCGGGAAACCTGTGCGAAGTCTGTCAAAAAAACTTCGCGAAACCCACGGCTCTTTGTGCCCTGAGCCCTAAACCCCGTTTGCACCCATTCTATAGCACCCCGTATAGCAAATCCCTCAGTGGCCCTTACCGTCCTCCTTCTCGAACCCACTTGTAGAATCCAAAGCCCCCCAAGAGTCCACCGAAACCCTAAACCCTGAACCCCAAAGCCTAAACCCTGCAATGCGGGCTCGTCCTTGCTAAGTGGGAGGGAAAAAAAAAGCCTAAACCCTAAACCCTATAGACCCCCAAACCCTAAACCGCTGAACCCTAAACAGGGCTCTAAACCTGAGGTGCTGCTGCTTGGCCCGGGCAAGGCTGCCCTGGGCCTCCTCAGGAGGTCTTCCGGGGGCTTCTTCTTTCCTTGCAGGGTGCTGTGTTTAGGGTTTGCGATTTAGGGCTGTTTTTAGGGTTTAGGGTTTAGGGGTTAAGCTGCTCCTTCTTCCATAGGTTTTGATGGGGTTTGTTAGGCTTTGTAGGGCTTAAGGTTTAGTGTTGAACCGCTCATTTTCCATAGGTTTTCATAAAACCTGTATAGTTCTTGTTATAGGGTTGTATGTTGTTCTTCTTGCTTCAATAATGGGTGTTATAGGGGGTCTCAGGGGCAAATGCGTGATGTTTTGCGGGGGTATTGTGCGGTTGCACTCTGGCTTTGAAAGGGGATGTTAACAGGCTTGATAGGGAGTCGTACAGTGCTCCATAGTTGGTAACCAACGGGTGCAGGGATGTTTTTTTGTTTTTACGAGTGCTTATAGGGGGGGGGGGTATGGGTTCCTTTGGATTTTATAAGGGAGTACATCTAGCAGCCTCGATATAGTGTAAAATAAGAGGGATCCTAGGAGTATATCAGAGTGTTTGGTAGGGGTTCGGAGTTCCTTGCCCTGCATGGGTCTGCATGGTGCCTGCGGCCTCATACACAAGATCAGTCGCGGTGTCTGGACTCAGAGTTTAACGGTGGCTCTATAATTATATAATGGGTACCTCAAGGCCGAGAAACACAAGATGTCAACTGAAACCGGCTTTTGGGCAGATATGCAACTGTTGGCGTAGATTTGTGAGGTAGTATACGGTTGTTCATTCCGGAAGCTTTCGCCTGTAATTTCGAATGGAAACTGCGTATTGCGCTGGAGGGCGTTGGAGCCGTGTGCTGTCATTGTTTCGAAGGGCGTTGGAGCCGTATGCTTTCATTGTTTCGGATTCTTGAGGATTCCTGGTTTACGATAGATGCTTGGCAGGTGGGGCTCGTTGGTTACATGGGCAGCTGTAGTGTTTAGGCTCCACGGCTTACGATCTTAAACATACACCCTTACCTAAATTAAAGCCCTATTTCAAGTCCATGGAAGCCAGTACCCCTAAACCTTAAACCCTAAACCCTAAACTCAAAACCCTGCTTGCTGTCAGCTTGGAGCGGCAAGCTGCTTCGAAGCGCCAGCCGAAGGGCTGGGAGTTGCAGGATCACAAGGTGCCGGCGATCTTTTGGGGTTAACCGCGCGAGTCAAGGGTTTAATATAGGCTTTGAGGGCTTGAGGTTCGGGATTGCAAGGTTTGAGAGGTCTTATTGAGGGTTGGGGTTGAACGGTTAACGCTACTGCAGTTACAAATCTTGCTTTGCATTTCATGACATAGAAAGGACATGGCGAATCAGGGTTGGGCATGGAAGGTTTGATAACGATAAGGAGTCCGAACACACTGAAGTGGCACTCCTTCAAGCCCTGCAGATAGTGGGGTAGTGGATAAAGGCATCCAGCGACAAAGTAAAGCAGGGCAGGGATTGCGCGGTGTAGTACATTCGGTTAAGGGTCAACAGAACAGGGCACACTGCTGGCTGACACTTAGAGCCCAGCTGCAAAAAGGGCCGGGACTGCAGATTGATTCCAGGGCGGGCGGCACAAGGACGGCTGCACTGTTGCGAGCCCAGGGATGCACTCAATAACGTGGTTTCAGCATCACTAAAAATGCGAGGAACTGATGGGCCTCGCTGCAGATGCTGGTGCAACATGTTCAAGCCCCCTAGACGCCCTAAACACATCAAGCGCAAATCTGCAACCCCTCTTGAGGCCGGGGGTCTGGTTAGGCATTACCATTGGGGCTTCCGGTTTTCCCAAAGTTTGAGAGATGCCGAAAAAGCTGGGGAGTTTGGAGACTTTTTGGTTTGATTAGCCCCTCCCGACTTTGTGTACTAGTGTGAGATAGAGGGCAAGTGCATGGTGACCCACATCGGGCACACATGGAATTACCCTGAGAACAGCGCCGATTGGGCCATGCGGCTCGAAGTCACGGGGCGAATGAGTCTAATGAGTCCTGCAAGCAAGCGAGAAGCGATGTTTACGATGCGTGTTTGAGAGATCCACCGGGAAAGCGGTCTTGTTAGATGTTCCTGCATTCAGTCCTCAGCACTTCCGCTTCGTCCAGCATGGATGGGGCTGGGTACGGGGCTGCCCTGTCAGCCCAGAGTCCCGGGCTGCACTTGCCCACCTTGTCTATGATCCATATAGTAGCAGCTGATAGCAACGTGGAAGGTCGCTCGGAGCAGACCGTGGACCTTCGATGTGTTTGTGTGATCATGAATGCCAGTCAATATCAAGCATCCTCGCTTCACAGTGATGAGGCGCACTGTGCAGGTGACGGCAATAGACGAACGTTGGTTCGGCTTGATCGCCATGCAAGATTAGGAAGAGTACAGCCGCTCATTTGACAGACCTCTCGCATCTGAATGTCTGTAGGGAGAGCCGTTTGATTGTGTCAGTTGTCCCTCGCTCGAAAAGGCTCTGAGGGCCCCGAGCCCTGTACTCACAGCGCCAAACCCCAATCTCTTTGGGAAGCCCCATACCTGGAGTAACTGAGGGTCCTTTAACCACAACAATCTTATGGTCTCCTCCGTGGCTTAAGCGTACAGAGATTGCTGAAGCTACATCCTATAAGCCCTACATGCCCTACCTCCGCCCTATTCGACTCAAATCCCACGCCGAGGAAAGGGCAGGCGACTGAAGTGCCTCGGTCGCCAGGGGGATTACCCGGATATATAGGGCCCAGGCTAGGGTAAGACCCTTATCACACTTAGCCGGTTTTTGGGGACCCCGGCTTCAATTATATTCAAGTGCCACCCAGGTGCGGCGTTTCCGGAGCCTAACCCGCTTGGCTCGGAACATTCGCAGCTTCTGGCGGCCGAGGCTCATGGCCGTTTCGCGCTTTTTTGAGGGTTGGCAATTATTCCAGAAGCGGGAGTGATCTACGAAAACGTACAAAAATCTACTGTTAATATTGAATTGGGGATAACATTTGTGTGTAAGTGTGTAAGAGGCTGCCAAGGATGCTTGAGGAAGTCCACCAAGCAAGTCGGAGGAGGATTGGGATGTATTGGGGGGACTGCTGACTCTCTCGGGCGGGAAACTACTCAAGACCCACCCCAACGAACGAACAATGGGGTCACAAGTAGCCACTTTGAGCGGTTCGCGCTCTGTGCTCAGGGAGGTTCCCAGAAGGAGCGCAGCGCAGCTGTCCGCGGCAGCATGCTGGCTGCAGTCAACATGCTTTGCTTCAGTGCTGCCAGCACATAACAGCATGGTTTTCTGACCCATGACTTGTTTCGTGGTTGCTCACCTACTCTGATTCTTGTCTTACTACTTCGACGTGACGGCCTTGCGTGTTTTTGTCGTGCGTCAGTGTCTGGCCAAGTCTAAAATCAAGACCCATGGAGCTGGTCTGAGGCCAAGACTGGGAGTATGGTATATTATAGTGTATTATGGACCATGGAATATCAGCGTATGTTGTCGTATCTTACAGTCAAGTACTATTGTACATTATGGTATATTACAGTAGATTATCGTTGTCGTATGTTATAGTATGTGAGTCGGTACTTTTTAGCACTTGGCCTCCATGCGTCTCGAGCGGCTTCTGCAAAGCAGACATGTTCGAATGGTGGAAAATGGCTGCATCGTTTGCACCATGCGATTGTTCCAGCTCCGCAGCGAGGTTGTCCCTGTCTTGTCCTTAACACCCTATGACCTTTAGCATCCCTCAACTATGAAGCCCTAGTAGAATCCTAAAACCTGCAACCCGAAGCCTCTCTTTTTTTATATAAACCCTTCTGGAAGTCAGGAATTTATCCGGGATTTCGTTGGGATGTCGCAGCCTGTGGTGCTCACAGACCTCTCCGAGACACAGCTGCAACTGAGAATGGTCAGGCCAGCTGTTCTTTCTGACACCCTACCAGAACCCACCGGAACCTATCGTTTGTAGGTTTTGGTAGCTTAAGTTAAGCTCTATGGCTAGTTGTCAGTTGATACCCTTACAAAGCTTTCGTGCAAATGTATGTCCTGGCGAAAACCCAGATCCCCGCGTGTCTTGTTGTACATACAGCCGCCTTTCAAGTTGCCTTCACCTCGCAAGCCTTGCCTGATTCGCCTGAGTGTCGAAAACACGCTTGTCCAACAAAAGAACCACGTGCAGCGGGCTCTAGTACTGGGGTGGGGGTTTGCGACTCTTTATTGCTATCTGGGATTATGGGAAGCCACGGTAACCACGCAAGCTTCCAGGTTCTCGCCCTGAAACTCCAAACGCGTGACCAAGGAGGAGGATTGGCCCTGCTTGGCGAAGTGGAGTGTCGACCACCTTCTATCTGCTGCTGGACGCAGCGAGGTCTCCGTCAATGTGTGCCGAGGCCGAAGCCCCAAGCCCCAGTCCAAAAAGACTCCGAAGAGCCCTGCTAGTCCCGGACCGAGCCAAGGGCTCGACACCCTGAATCCCGAAGCTCAAGCCCCTAAAGTAGCTCCAGAACCCTGATCCTTAGACCCTGAACGTAGTTGTGCTCACGGGGTGGGTGCTGTAAGGAGATTATAAGGACCGGAGATTTGGACGCAGCCTCAACTTGATCTTGGCGCCATACGTTGATGTTGTGGGCTGAAGCTGGTGAAGATAAGACTGTTCATAAACGTCATACATGCATGCTTACATACATATAAACATATACTTCCACACTGTCACAAGCCCTCCCGCCAAAAAAATGGAAAAAACAACGAAGCCCTAAACCAGTCGACCACGAACCACATGCCTCGCCTGCCCTGGAGTGGCCGAGTGCGAGTGCTGAAACCCCCCTACCTGAGACCCTGTCCGTGTCGTGGCTCCTTTGAAGAACCTCGTCTAAAAATGCCCTTGAGATTGTGTTCAACAGTTTGGGAATTCTTGGAAGTGCCTCACCTCATCCGACAACGCACCAACAACTTCGCCTGGCTTGTCCGAGTGTGAGCACCGAAACCCCCCTTAATGAACCTCCAAGTAGGGTGGCATAAATCCCTAAACCTAACCCCTAAACCCTAAAACCCCAAACCCCTAAACCCCCAAACCATGAGGAGCCTTGCCTGCTTGTGCGAGTGTGAGAGTCGAAACCCCCAAACCCGAAATTATATAACCCCTAAACCCTAAACGCTTGTCCGAGTGTGAGTGCTGAAACCCCTAAACCCGAAGACCCTAAACCCCTAAGCCCTAAAACCCCATCCTCGCCGAGGACGTCCAACGGCCGTGCCGACTCCGTCGACTCCGAGGGACGCTTTGTCCAACCCCTCGAGGCAAATCTGGCTGTGGGTGGTTTAGGGTTTATAGGGATTATAGGGTTTATAGGCCTTATAGGGTTTTGGGTTTAGGGGGGGCCGGGGCTTCGGGGGCGTTTAGGGTGTATAAAGTATGAGAGTTCCCTTTCTCTCTCTCTCTCTCTGTATCTCTCTCTGTATGTATGTTTATAAATGTATAAGTATTTTTCCAGTGTTATAGTAGTCATATATAGGGACTTTCAGAGAAGGGGCTTCTCGGAGTGGGTTTTTGAGAGGTGTTAAGGTTAAGGTTAAGGGCCAGGGTGTCAGCGTTTCGAGGTTCTAGTTTTCGGGCTCGGGATTCAGTGTGCGGGCATGCTGGGTTTAGGGTTTATAATTCCATGCGTATAAAGGTTGTTGGAGATTTGACAGTTTTGGCATGGATCTTTCGGCGTGGGCCGGAATGTTGCGTGCACCACGTCTCGGGTCTGATGCGACACCTCAGCCCGAACGACTTCTCAAACCCCGAGCCGTGGACAGCAGTTTATTTTTGGAACTTTTGCCGATTGCCCGCCCTTGTTGGCTTTCTTCAAGGCTTGCCAAAAGCCCTTTACGCCCAGAAGGTTAGGTTGTCCTTGCGAAGGCCCCTTGAAGGAGCCCGCCCCGCAGGAGCAGATGCTCTTCGAGAGGTTCCTTCAGCATCTCGAAAAGAGGGACACCGGTGATGTCCTGTACCTTTCCAGGCAGGGACGGTTTCGGGCTTGGCGCATCACGGGCTTCTGGCTTCTGGGTCGAGTATGTGGAGATTGGGTTGCGACGGTATCAGTGGCGAGGGAAAGACTAATTTTTCAGCGAAGCCGCTGCTCCGTGTCCTGATATCCAAGCCCAATCCCAAGCCTGCTAGTAGTAGCCTTGGACCCCACGTCCAAACAGTTGTCTCCTACCTGATATGCTCGAACGAAAGTGGGCAGCTCTCGTGGCCACAGAGACACCTGCCATCTAGTATCTTCGGACGCTGCCACGCGGGAGCCAAAAAAAGCCCCCCACGCACCCCAAATTTCCCGAATGATCTCAGGCAGAACGACTCCTTGCGAGAGGAGTTCCCAGGTCTCCTTCCCGATGTTCCGGCTGCCATCCCACTTGCACGCCAGGCCAAGCTTACACGGACTTCGAGCTTCAGGTTTGCAGGGGATTACTGCATGCCGTCTTCTTTACGTTGAGACATGTTGCACAGTAAGATCGCAGAACTTTTGGGTCGATGGGCACGGAATTCAGATCCTAGAATTAATTCCGGGCTTCACAAAATGGAGGAGCCGCTGAACGATGAGAGGTGTTCAATCTCCCTGTCTGCTGCTTCAGAGGCCTTTGGCAACGAGCCGGAGGCCGTGAACTTGTGGATGCTCGGGGTCGAGCAATTAGTAGTTCACGTTTTTCTTTGTGCTAAGCATTTATGAAACCGACGGTGTCTTTTTCAACCACCACTTCGAAGCCTAGACACCTTTGGGAGGACAAGCTTGTGGGCATTGATCCCTGCCACGTGAGGGGGAAACAGCCTAGATAGTCACAACCCTGATCACTTGCCCCAATGCAAGGCCAAAAACCCCTACTATGCCACACCTGCAAAGTCTGCCACCATACTACAGCGTAAGAACCTAATCCGGCAGTTGTGTATTTCCACTTTACGCCCGTGGCACCCGCAAACCCTTGACACCTTCACCTCTCGGAAAGATCAATAGGTACCGGGAGCCTGGGTGGGATTTGCCCAGCTAGACTAATTTCGACCATCTGCGTATTCTACGTGTGTTGCTGCTCTTCTTTCGAAGCGGCTTGGTTGGAATTTGCCGGGTTGCGTTGTGCCTAGACGCGGGCACGGATACACACCAGCGAGCAAAACCGCATCTTTCCGGGCAGCGTTCATCAACACCACAGATTGTGTCAGCAGCCGTGACCCGCAATGGAAAACACATTGCAAAGCTTGGGTCAAAAAATTGTGTTAGAGAACAGGGTCTTGTTGCGAAGCACGCAGATTCGTCCTGCAGGGCTGCAAGACAATCGCACACACCTTGCAGCGCAGCGGGGCAAATCAAAGCGTCACGGTAGTGCCCCAAGACACCTAAGAAGCACCCTGAAAAGCGGATACAAATCGTTTTCTTTCTCCTGGATGGCTTCGGAACGATATGTATCCAAATCGTGGTTTTTGGATACATGTAACTATTTCCTGCTTTTGGATACAAGCACTTGCCCGTATGTATCGGCAATCCGGTGCGCCATAACGATATGTATCTACACGGTTTGGGGTCATTTCGGTGAGCATCTGCAAATGCAACCTCTAGGATGCATGTGCTACAGGAGACAATTTCAAAACAAGGTGACAGCAACATATCACTGTTTTGACCGGGCCCGATTCTCTAGAAAAGAATTGCTGGTGCAGTGCTCGAAGTGTTTTTAATGTAAATCGACATCACATACACGCCATATATGAGCAGCGGACTTGCTGCCATCATTGCAGATTCCGTTCTGTTGTCATACCTTTGTGAAGCTGGTACCAGGGGCTTTCGCCCCACCCAGGCTCGCCCCACCTTATGAGGCCTCCAAACCTCTCAAAGCGCCACAAACCAGCAATCCCCCATCAACAAACATTTTGCAAATTTCATTGGCTGAAGTTCCCCTTCGGAAACCCGAAATCCTATACCCTAAAGCCCTTAGAGGATGCCTTAAAGGTAGCCCCCCGCAATGGAAGTCCCTTTAAAGGGAACCCGCTAAACCCGGAGAGCCCAATACCCCTTAATTCAGGAATATACCTTAAATCATAATATTAAGGCCCTGATTATTGAGGTATATTCCGTTCCTTATTTAAGGGGTACTGGGCTCTCTGGATAGAAACCCCAAAGACTTGAAGAACCCTTCAGGATCGGCGACGAAAGGTCGGTCTCCTCCTGTCACAAAGCGCCGACCTCAGGCTGTTTTGGGGGCCCATTTTGGGGCCTCTGGGGCTCTTTTGGGCAGGTAGGGTTTAGGGTTTAGGGTTTAGGGCTTAGGTAGGGCTCGAGGGATTCTATTCGATGAGTTTTCGGCGGAAGGAGCGGGGTAATAGAGCTGAATAATACGACAAGATGGAATTCTCTCCGCCAGAAAGGTGCTATAATTTCGATGAAGTGCCTTAGCCGGACGGCCCAGAAGCCCCTTGTCTTTGCTTTCCCTCGTCTGAGTTTGGGCTCCTAATTTTGAGTTCCACAGGATTTGCAAAAGCCAGTACACTGAGCCCTCAAACCCGAAACCTTACGAGACCTGATACCAGCAACTGCCGTACACCCCAACAGCCCGAAACTCTTGGCATCAAACGGCCAGCTCCTCAGGCCTTGACTCTTAGGGGTACATGACAAGCCATGAACCTTCAAGCTCCGAAGCCCAGAAGGCACACTGAAAGCCACGGAACAAGCACACACGGAGCTCCCATAATCCCCAAACGAATCCCAAAGGCTAATATCGTAACCCTAGAAGTAGTTATCTTGTAACCACTCACGGGCAACAGCGAAGCCCCGCCTCAGGCAAATCCCCTAGGCCCGACTGCCCTTGCCAGCCTCCACTAAACTCCTAAACTCCTAAACCCTATAAGCCCTAAACCCTATATAAGCCCCTCCAGGATGGTGGAAGAAGGCCCTATTAAAAAACAAAAAACCCATAAGCCCTAAACCTGCAGCCCCCAAGGATCCCTACGAGAACCTTTATTTGGTGGTGAGCGGGGAGATCCTTGGACTTAGACGAGGTCCTTTTCAGGGGCACTTCAGGGCTTCTAGAAAAAGGGTCCGCCTCTTGAAGGGGTACTAAAGGGTTCTATAATATAACAGGGTCCCCGTGATAAGGGCTTGCGGTTCGGTGTTTAGAAGAATTGGATTTGCTCAAGGGGTCTATGTTTTCACAGATGACCGGGTTCATGACGAGTTCTTTCGGCTTGTTTTTATTTTATAAGTCTCTCCGACTTTCCTCTTTGGCTCTTTGGCTTAGTTGCTGAATCGCCGGCTCAGTACAACAAGAGGAACAACAGTTTGATCGTTTTCATGTCGTGCTTGACCTAGATTGAATTCTGCATAAAGCCCTGCTCTTGATGCAGAAGTTCGAGCGACAGCCGCACGTGACGTGCAACCTCTTGCCAGGTCCGGTTGTGTGGGGAGGTCAGGGTTGCCATGGGCAGTGGCGGGAGCAGGTGCTTTGGTTCCTACTTCAAAGCAAAACATCTGAGGAAGCTCTTCACTCTCATGCCACCGGCAAGCGCACCTTTTCTGTGCCTCGGTGCAGAGTGCCCCCGAGAAAGCACAGGGCTCGGAAGTTAAGTGTAAAACAAATTTTGGCTGGTCCAGTAGGTAGGGGCATGAGAAGGATTTGGGTGAGCCCGTGATGCGGACAAGTCGCAATTGCTTGGAGCTGGAAGCTTCTTACGAGGGAGATTTGTGTCTAAGACTTCCCTTCTCTGCTGTTGCCCTTGTAGCTTAAGACGGTCGATCCTAGTCAATTGCCACAGTGGCCTACAGCATGTGAAGGCAATGATTTAGGGAATAGGCGGGGAAAACGGGCAAAACTTGGAATTGTGTGCCCTATGTGGTGAAGACTGTCAGCGTGCTTCATTCTAATGTCAGCAGCTGTGCCATGTGATTCCAACCCCCCATGAGAAGCCAGTGAAGTAGAACGCAGTTCAGACACTTCCAGAATCGAATGGAACCCCTGCGTTAAGACCCAGATTCTGCCAGTGCAGTCTGGTGTAGAGGCACGAGCAGCTATGTTCCCCTGCGTCCCTCGTGCGACAGCCAGATGGGATGCCTGGGCTGCAAAGAGCGTTTAACGATTTTGATGGAGCGCTAATCAATCACTAACCTACACAGTATATACCACTAGTGCTGACAGTTTAAGTTTTCTCCAAAGCCCGCGAGGAAACTCCAGCCAATCCTAGACGATGCTCCTCGAGTGCCCTGGACTCACGGACTGCAAGCGGAGTTGATTTTTGTCTCCGGTGTTTTAGGTGCTAGTTTATGTAGACTTTGAGCAGTCCCTTCCAGGAGCTGAGCATCTCAGGGTGTTGCATGCCGGCTTTTCTGTGGTTCAGGGTATAGGGTACTTTGCTAGAACAAGCGCTTCACGTGAGATCGATTGAGCTTACGTTGTCGACTGCTCTCTCTCTCTCTCTCCCGCTCGCTCTCTTCGTCTGTCTGGGTTGGTTCCAATCCAGCGTGTAGCTGCTTCAACAAAACGAACTGTTGCTGGGGTTAGACGCTGTATTCTAGGTCGTAGTATCAGCGAACCCCTGTGTGGAAATGCCAGGATTCCCTTCGACGTTGCCGGTGAGGTGGATGCTGCCAAGCTTCTTGCTCTGTCGGTATAGCAGAAACCACAAACTATATTATCATATTATCATATATAAGCTCTGGGCTTATGCATACGGGGTCGCAGGCCTTCAGCTGCGGTCTTCTCTCAGAAACTTCTTTGAAGTTGTGTTTGCTGCTCCCTTCAACTGCCATCGCAAGTTTGGTGTGGCAGCCGTCACATCGACCCGGAATCCCAGACAGGGCTCCCTTGGCGCTCTCCGCGCGACCCGTATATGTCCCTAAACCCTATAAACCTTAAACCCCTACACCCTAAACTGGCATCCTGATCTGTCATCCAGCTTTGGATGTTCCAGGATTCCGGTTGAGAGTTGCGGCTTTGAGGCATATGACGTGCAGCCCTAGGACAGGCTGCCGAAGTCGGTGAGATCTTCGGGGGTTGAAAGATACATCATACAAGATGAAGTGGGGTGGAAAAAACCCTAAAAACACCGATCCAAGAGCTTTAGTCTCAGCCCAGCCCTGCACCAGAGGTCTTTTTTTGCACAGCAGACGAAGAAACGACTGGGTCCGTAGAAAGCTTGCCTAGGTTTCCCTTGTACGCCCGCTTCCGGCAGCACTTGGCGGTGGAGGCATGGCGCTTAAAATTGGAGACCCCATAGTTGCTCCCGAGCCAGGTACGACATATAGTAGGCAAGCAAACGATGCATCTGTGTATGGGTAAGGGCGTATGCCTACGTGTATCCGTATGAGTGGGTTTCTGCAGCGCTTAGGAATGTTTCTACTCATGTCAGCTTACGCTCAAAATGCGGGTGTGCACACCGATGCGTAGAGGCCTTTGGGCAGTTGTTGTGGTTGGGGTCTCGGGGTGGGTTAGTATGGTTGGTTCGACTGGTGTGAACATGGGGGCCCAAACAACTCCTGAAGCCCAAGACCCCAAACCGCAGGAGCATGAGCTAACACAGCATCAAAGCATCAATAAACCGTGAGCCCGCCGCGGCCCGAGAATCGAAAGCCTTTTCAGGTCGCTGTGGGCCCCGGCGAGCTTTTGCAGCTCTGTCGGCATTGTTGTTGGAGCTTCTTACTTAAGGTTGAAGGATCTGCATAGGTTTTACCGTGGTTTTACATCCTTTACTATCGCTTGGCGACGATATTCGGTCACTTTTTTTCCAGTCGCGCGCTACCTGTCCAAGCTGAGTATATCCAACGTGTTAAGGGATCAGAGCTCTCAGGGTTCAGGGTGTTCAGGTTTGGAGTCAAACTTTTGAGTTTGGGCCTGGAGGTTTGGTACCTGCATACAGAGCATCATCGATTGCAGAATCTATCCCATGTTTTTTGACATTCATCTTGTAGTACAGTGTAGGTATCCCGTCAGGTACACAGAGGTAATGTTAAACTTTGTGACTTTATGGTACGGCACG
This sequence comes from Symbiodinium necroappetens, assembly GCA_905231915.1. Classification (NCBI taxonomy): domain Eukaryota; class Dinophyceae; order Suessiales; family Symbiodiniaceae; genus Symbiodinium; species Symbiodinium necroappetens. The sequence goes on along the minus strand of CAJNJA010043475.1, from coordinate 34,211 downwards.
GTACTGTGGAGCATAAGTGCATTTTGATTTGCAACGCGTGTGGAAGGTCTATGGTGCCGAGGACTTTGCATAAACGGTAACCTGATTAGGAGCATGGCTACGCTGCCAAACCCCAGTAAAAGCTAATTTGGCTTGTACCAGGTACCTGCCGGCCATGTGGTACCATCGTACTTTGGCGGCAACATACAAAAGCGGGCCTCTTCCCGAAGCGATGTGCCAGGGTAGTAGAGTCTTAGTACGTGTCACGGCCGAGGCGTGGCGCAACGAGGTATTACCATCGCTGTGAACTACTGGCATGATATGCAGATCGGCCATGGGTACGTTCATCACCAGTTGATACGCGATCTGTTCGGTCTCGATGCGGAGGCCTCCGACTCCGAGGAGAGCTCCGACTGATTCTGATGGTGGCTCCTATGGAAAGATCCTGTGCCTGTGCAGGGATGGGCAGCTGGAGAGATGAGCAGCCCGGACTATTGGCAAAAAGTGTGTTACGCCTTGACTTCATGCACGGCAGCGAGCCTTCACGAGTGCTTCTACTGCCTGCAGTTCGTGCACTTGCATTGAGCCACGAGCTGGGCCTTCCTCCTGAACACACCTTTGCCAGAGTGTGGCTTCTGAACAACTCGTCTGGACAAAGTGTTAACATCTCGCGGATGACGTGAGTGCGGAGGTGCTTGTACGGTGGCCCTGTTGAGCTCAACCGGCCTATATACCTGTCGGAGCGAAGAGCATCGTGGCTTGCGACGACTGGCACCTCCACGCCATGCTGCGGGTATAGCAGATTGTAGAGCGAAGGGCCTATCATTCTAGTATTTTGCGTTCGACGACTCGAGACTCCTAGAAACAGAACTGAAGGCCTCCGCAGATTTGGTGTTCGAGTGATTGGCAGATTCTGTCGAACAAAAAGCCATGCACTACGGCTCAGCTGGCCCACACAAGCGGCAGAGACTTGCATGGGCCCATATTGCGATGCAACGGAAGCGCAGACACGAGCAAGATCACGCCTGCCAGGTGATCTCGACCTATGCCGTCCGTGGCAAAGAGAAGAAAGGCCGGACTTGCCGGTTGTCCTGAGGACTTCGGTTCGAATGTCGTTCTAGCCGTCGCAAGGTTAGCACTTGGAGATTTGCGGTTTTTGCCAGGCTCCCACAATTCAGGCTTCAACGGCCAAGAGCAGCAGGATTACAGTTGATCACCACGACTTCTTCCAGCTGAGTTTTTTCGCCCGCTAGTTTCCAGTGGCCCTCAAAGCATCGCGGCTGTTCTAAGCTAGAGTCCTTGTTCTAGACTTGGCGCTGCTGCCCGTATGTCCCCACGGTGATCCCCACAGATCTTGGACATCTCAAGGCACAGGCCGCTTTCAACTCTTCGAGGACGCACCCGTGTGGGAGTAGCAGCTTTAGGTTTAAACTTCATAGGCTGAGCCTCCAATCCCAAGGCAAAGCCACGAAAAGTGGCTTTTTGAAGTCTATCTCCGTCGAAAAACGCCAAAGCGAACAGAGTCGCAGAGCCGTTTGTTTTGATTTTGGGAAGTGTCGCCCAGAATAACTGGTTTAAGGTTTAGGGTTTGGGGTACATGAACTTTACCTACCACCTACCACTGGATCTCCCAAGATCAGAGGGATTGCTGGATGGCCGTGCCTGTTACGCCGCCGAAGCTTTTCCGCCTCTGTGACATAGACGGAGGCTGTTAGTAAACCCGCCAGCAGCAGGGGGTTTTCCATGTAGGCCTAAATCCACAACCTTGCAAGGCTTCAGGAAGCCGTTAAGGGTTGTATATAGGGTACTGCAATATCTTCTACCTTTAAGGGTAGTATAGGGTACTTGTCTAGGGTCCCCTTTGAGAGCATCGTGCTGGCATACGCAGGCATTTGCTGCGCACATCCCTCGACCCTCTAAACCTCCATATAAACCTCCCGGACCTCTTGTCGCTGCAGACCTTGCCAGGCTTGTCCGAGTGTGAGTGTCAAACCCAGAGAGTCGAGAGCCCAATACCCCTTATTTCTTAAATCACAATATTAAGGCCGCTATAACCTTAATTAAGGGGTATTGGGCCCTCTGGGAAGAACCTCCCGGCAGGATGCCAAGAAGCGCGGCTACGGCGGTCGCTCCGCAGGAGCTAAGCTCCGGCGTCACAACGCCCGAGATCTCAGTCTCAGGAAGTTGTTGTCGGGCTTCTTGCAGCTGTTGAGAAGGGATTTTTTGGCAGGGGCTCTAGCCCATAGTTCGATGAGTTTTGAAAGTATGCGCGCCCTCTTGGCAAGAACCCCCCTCAAATGACTGTAGTTAGCCATCATATACAGTTCTGAAATGCAGGCAAAGCGTTTCTTCGAGAAGATCAACAGCAAGCGCCAGCCCCAGAAGAGGCTGAACTGAGGGTCTCAGCACGACGTTCCCTCGGGAGGTGTTGACGGATGTCATGGCTATTTTTTGCCCATGGTGGGAAGGGCGGGGGGTGTCGATTGAAAACGAAGAAACCAGGTGCGTCACACTTTCAGTCACTGCTGGCGCTCTCTTAGGCGTGCATCCTTGGAGTGCTACTACATCCTTGTTCTTTAGCCAAAGGCCAGGCGGCTAACCAATCTTGACCCGCAACATGACTGCGATTCATTATCACTTCATCACACAACAACGCCAATGGAACTCCAGACATATCACATCCCTTACCCTTGTATACACCGGCTCGTGTGTCATGGTTCTGACTTGGTTTCTCTTGAGCCTTAAGCCAGGAAACCTTGATCGAGAAGTACCGTCCGGTTGGTGTCCTGGCAGGACAATAAAAACTGAAGCCTACGATTGTTCAGGCTCCAACCTACACACACACACACCCAACCGCAGACGGTTAGAGACGATGCATGGTATCCTGGAAGCGTCGCAAGACAAGGCCCTATCACAATGCCCAAAGCCCCAAGCCATCACACAGAGCCGTGCATTTTAGACCTGACGAAACCCCAGAGCCCTGAATCCAATTGGGTATGTATAAGCCTAGCCCACCCTCGCCCCAAAACCTGAAACCGCCACGACTCGGCCCAGGATTCGAAACTGGAAACGTTCGATCCCAAAGCCATTTTTTATCTCCTAAACCCCTAAACCTTAAAAAGGCTAGACCCCGAACCCATCTAGCTAGGTTCGATGAGTGGGGTGACTGTCTCAGACCCGTCTTCGAGACTGACGTGCCAGAGCTTTCAGTTTAAGTCCAAGCTGAGCTACCGGATGCTGTTTTGTCTCTTTGCGGGGTGCCAAGAAAAACCGGTGAAGGTTCGGTTGGTATGAACGACTGTGCCAAAAGCGCAGCTCATTTCCGGGTTGAGTGTTTGGGGGTGTTCTGCTTGAAGGTTCAGGGTCCGGGCTGCGTCTTTGAGTTGAGGGCTCTTGAAGGGTGTCTGGAACGGCCAAAAACCATTGCAAGATCCTGATAGAACCGTATAAGCCCCAATCACCAAACAAGTCCTGGACTCAACCACAAAAAACAGGGACTTCATTTAGGGATTTTCTGCTATATGGTGTCGATGGCGAAGCAGCTCCCTGCGCCTTTCGTCCTTGTGATTCACGGAGGAGACGAGAAAGCACACGCAAGGTGTACTGTGCGATAGTGGTATCAGGAAACGTCTTTCTCTAGGTGACTCGGCAGACAGACTACAGTCCGCAAACTAAGAATTCATAGGTTCCACACCCTAATGAAGCTTCAAATGCTAAATCCTGAACCCTGAAACGCCCAAACTCGTCCGTGCCAGCTTCCAGCTTACCGTGTTTGGGTTAAGGCTTCAGGCTTTGGGGTTTATGTAAGTGTAGGAATCGAGGAGTCCAGAAAGCTATATGGCTGCAGGGGGTGTCAGAAAGGGCGGGCTCACCGGTTTCAGTGGCCCCTTCCTCTGAGCTCGAACCGACCTGGTTGGGGGTTTTCGAAGCGTTATCCACACGGCCATGAACCGCAGCATGGGGGAGTTCTTCGAATTAGGGTCCCCTTTTAGGTCCTCCCAGATAGTACGGCACCACCTTATAAAAAGGACCCTGACTTTAGAGAACGACCCATGAACCGAGAAAGGCCTTGAGCTTCGCCGGCTTTGGAAGGAAGATCCCGAGGCAGAGGCATCGGAAGACTCTGACTCATCTGGGTCCATCTTTGGTACACGTCCGAGAAGCAAAGCCGACTGTTTCATATAGAGTAGTTACCAAGATCATATCCTAGGTTTCCAGATACATGTTCAAATCGAATACACCGTGCCCCACAGCCCTACACTAGCAGTAGCGGTTATAAGGCCCTGGGACTGGATGGGACTGGTTTTTCTGATCGGCAGGTTCAGGTTTCAGTGATTGATGCTCTGGTTGCTTCCGGGGCTTAGGGGGAACGCTGGCAGGGAGCCTTGGCAAGGAGTAAATAGAGGGGCCTGAGAATAAGAATTATCTATATGATTTTTTGGGGGTTCCTTATTGTAGCTATAGTATAGTATCCACCAAACCCTATTCTAATTATTAAGGCCCCTACATTAGGCATGGTGCTGAAGCGATCAGCCACCTCATTTTGATGTTGCGGCCGCTTCAAAGCGAAGGCAAGCAGCAAGCATCATGGAGCATCTCGAGCTTTTAGGTAAAAAAGGTGCCTTGATTACCTGTCCTATTTTGGGGTTCCTTATTATAATTATAGTATAATATTCTGAATATAAAGGGCCCTACATTGTCAGCCAACAGCCAACAGCCAACAGCAGTAGCGGTAGCCGCAGCATGTCAAGCTGCATAGTAATCCGCAGAAGAAACTTCAACACCTGCTTCGTACAGGAAGAATCAGGACGACAGCGGGCATTTCCACAATACAGTTCCGAATGTAGGAAAGCAGCGAGACCCAACAGCCGCAGAGACCACAGTTGAGATCACTGGCCAGGGCGCGGTGAGAGGATGGCCGCCCACTGCCGATCGGCCCTCAGTGCTTACGGGTCCCCAACCCGGGAGGCCCTTTAAAACCCTATAAACCCTGTGGACCGGAGACAGAAGAACTTGAGACTGAAGAGCGGAAGTGCTCAAGTCTCCAAACTGCGGCACTCGCCTGTGCAGTGGACAGTTTTTTTTTTTGAGCTGAGGCTTCAAAACCCTACTACTTATGACGCGCATCGCAGCCGTTTCGAAGCATGCCAGGTGTTTTTTGCAGGCGATCTTCGATTGCGGCGGATGCTCTTGGCAGGGGCCTCGTTCCTTCCGTAGTGAGGTTTGGGATTTCGGGCTTTAGAATATTTTAGTGTTCTGAATTTAGGGTTTTTGGGGTTCTGGCCGGACTTAGGGTTTGGGTCGTTTGTCATCAAGGTGCTACCGGTGTATGTCTGCACTGGCCGACCCTACACTTTTCCAATATTCCAAGACGTCTGTGATGCAGTTTGTCAGCCTAATTGAATCGAGCTGTCAAGCATCCGTGTTCTTTATGCAGATGACCAGGAATTTGAGTCTTTCAACAATGCTCACCCAACAGGTCCCGCAACTGTGATTTTGGTAGTGCTGTAGTACATGTTCTGCTTATCACAACCTTCCACCCCTAAGTCGATGCATTGCACGAAGGACTGCAAGAATCCGAAATGTCCGCTGCCGAGCGTCCTGCCGGCCTTGTTTGTCAGCTTCGGTGTGTTGAGGAGAACACCTCCCACTGAACTCCAAGCAAGGTTTTCTTCTTGTTCGATGATGTCAGCTAGGGCATTTCATTATGCGATTGAGATTTCCTAGCTTTTCCTTTGCACTCTCCGAGCCTGTGCCTTCTTGATTGAAGCCTGTGGCGATGGCGGGAAGGCTCCTGTCAAATTCCTCAAATTTTAGCCTATTCAACAGTCTCTATAATTCCGAAACCATCACAACTGAGTCTCGTTGGCATGCATAACTTCTCCTTTGGCACGCCGCAGACCCTGACAGTCAGACAGCTACCCTACGAGGCACTTGTGCATAAGTGCAGTGAGAGCTTCCCTCTTGCTTAAAGGGTCGTAACACCTACACCCAACACTGAGTCGACAGCTGTACCACTCCTGTCGGGTCATGAAGTAGCAACATGGCAGCGCCACAGCTGAGCCGACAGAATAAAAGGGGCCTTGCGATAACAGTAACAATAACAGTTCTCAGATGCGTCAAGGTCCATACAAATCAGCTAAAACCCTAGCCTAGCTGTTCAGGCCTCTATATCAGGCCGGGGTGATGAGCCAGGAGGCCTTTAGGCGCCATGTGGCTTTCGAAGTGTGCCCCGAGTGCTTCCGACAAGGAGTCTGGCTGCTTACAACGATGTGTCGAGGTCCAACGCCCTGCCCAGCGCCAGTCGAAGCCGCAGCCGGTACAGGAGAACTTCAATCATCATGGAAGTGATCATCCTGCTAGCAGGCAAAGCCCGTCAGAGACACAAGGCACGAGAGCCATGTCGGAGCTGTAACGAGCACATTCTGAGGAGTCGGAGTTTGGAGTTCCACGTTCTGACATGTTTTTTTTAGAGGTGGGCGGGTTGTGACATGTGATTGTTCTGACCAGCAGTGATGACATTGAGATGACCGTGCACGTCGTCGATGCTTGCGGCTGGATCCATGCTTGTATCCGCATGCCTTGTAAACGACGTGCTACTGACTAGTGTGTAGCTTCTAGGTATGAGCTCAATTCACAGGATCTTTGCCAAGTAGTGCAGATAAGTAGAAAGAGAGACAGACAGAGAGCCCCTTAGGGGTTGGGGGTCCTTGACCGGACGGTTGTATTCGCGTTGCTGCCGACGCCTCCAAAGCCCCACCCAAAAATGGGGGGCCCTAAGGGCTGGGGGGACTAACATGCCCCTCTAACCCGAAGGAAGAAGAGAGATCCCGAAGGAGGAAGAAGAAGAGAGAGAGGGTCGTTGACCCAGACCCCAAGCAAGCAAGCAAGCGAGAGAGAGAGAGAGATACGGAAGTAGAGAGCTAGGTAGATCGTGGGTAGGTCAATAGGTCGTCAGATCGTCAATCAAGATATCGCCCTTTTGGCAGACGGACTACAAGCAAGATCGATGAGATAGAGCAATGATGGAGATAGAGAGATGTGGCTGGCGGGTCACATGTGCAGATGCACCATCGTGAGTCAATGCATCCTCTGATTCTCAAACCCTGGAGGGTCTTACAAACTGACTTATTTCAAACCAAGCCGCTACACTTGAACCGAACGTCAAGAGTTTTTGTGCCTATCAGGCAAAGCAGTGACGGACGGACTGCCGTCAGTTTCGGCATCTATGAAGACGGAGCAAAGCGTGACACCGTCAGCGGAGCCGGATCCATCCTTTAACCTTCTCCCATCTCTTTCCAGCAAAGAGAGTGAGGCAGAAGTGCTCAATGACTTGGAGGCTGCCATAGAAGTGCAATCTGGAGACACCTGGAAAGTCTTATACCCCGGCAGGAGCTTAACAGTCCGCGGTGACGAGTCGGTCAAAGTCCGATTGCGGGAGGTCCCGCACATTTCTGGAACCTGCTCTGTGTCGGGTGCTGCGCTTCACGCAGCACGCAGCTTCGGTGAGAAGTTCGGCTCCGACGCAAAGCAGTGGATGCAAAAGGAGAGGAGGGAAGCCCTTCTTGAATCAAGCCAGCGGCGCAGACGACAAGAGCAATTAGAGGCAGTGGTGGCGCAGATGCAAACTTCGGGTGGCCGTTCCAGCCTGCGTGGGCGGTTCGCAATGTACATCGCGATTGCCATTCCCATTCTTGTCGCCCTTATGCTCGTTTGTGCAGTTCTGCAACCGGCAGACTCTAGACAGGGTGTACTTATCAGCGCAGTGGCTGTAATCTTACTTCTCGGCATCAACACAGGCAATGCCCGTCTTTGGCTGATTGCCGAGGGGGCTTCAGCTCCTATCCACGCTGTCTTCAAGTACTCCCACTCTTGCAAAGAGCCGCGCCTTCGAGTCTGCATCTTAGTGTCATGGTGCATCGCAGCCCTGAGCTTGCTGGTCACAACCATCAACCACCTGACCCTGGGACTGTGGCAAGGTGCACTTGTCATCTGGCCGGGGGTTTTCTGCTGCATCGTCGGCATGTATATGTGCTATGACGGCACTGTCAAACAGCTCGCAATTTCGGCGCCTCCCCCTGGGAAGTCGAAGCGGAAACTCGGGGGGCGGACCCTCCTTTTCGAGGGACGAGTCCTTCCTGGACAGGCCTGCATTTGTTCCTGGCCTGGGAGATTCTGAGTAGCACCTTGGGATGGCTGTTTACTTCTTTTGTTTTATAGATAAAGACACTTGCTGTGAAGCTACCACCCAGGATATGAGTCTGCGTTTGAAAAGCTGGTAGCTAACTCAGACCTTGGTGCTGCCACGGTGTTCTTGCCAGAGTGCGCGGCATCTTATGGCAAGCACAGTACAATTCCACGCAGTGAGCAGTTGGATGGCGAGTGTTGGTGCATCCCACTCTATGGTACCAAAAAATCCTGGGGATGCAAGTGGTGGACTGCTTGGACCGCCAATGTTGAGAAAGCCACCCGCCAGGGAGCCGAGCTGCAGGTGGTCTTTTGGAAGAACCGCTGTGGCCAAGGCAAGGTACGGAGCTTCGCCACTGTCGGTGCGGAAAACCTCCGCCGCGATGCTTTGGAGGAAGCTCGAGCCTGACTTCGGAAAGTTCTGTGTCAAGGGTTGAATCAAACTCCAACCACCTAGACCTAGCAACATCTCAGAAGAAAGAAAGAAAGTCTTCCGTGACCCCAGCGTCATCAGCCAGGAAAGGAGGCTCAGCTACTTCAGATCCCCGGCTTTCCAGGAGGCCCTGGCCGCAGGCCTGGAGGGTCTCTCGAAGGATCTGGGGGAAGATGGCACCTCACAGTACCTGGGTCCTTGTTGGATACAATTTTACATGTTTGTTATAATGAAACCCTAACAAGGATTAAAAATGATCATGTTTAATATGGCCCCAACAGGGAGCCAGGTACAGCCGCGAGGCAGATCGCCTCTTTCTGGCCTCCCTCTCCGGAGAGGATCGAGGCTTCCTGCAAGCTTCCGAGGGTCTCGGGATCTCCCAGAAAGCAGAAGTTGCCTGGCTAGAGAGGAAGGGCTACCAGTACACAGAGCGCGAGGTCTAACGGCCCCCCTTTGGGGGCGGTAGAATATCGGGTTATGGGCTCTCCTTGAGGGTCAGAGACGGGGTTGTAGACGCATGGTGACGGCTTCTTCACTGTGGAGCCATGCGGCGATGAACGTGGCAAGACTAAGTCTTAAGTTTCACTGGATCGCAAGGCAAAGGCCTCGATGAAGACACATAAAGACCAACAGCAGGTGCAGAGTGTCTGACTCTCACTCGAACATACAATCACGCATGCATTTCTTGTCCCCTGCTGCCAGCTGCCTGCTGCTCCCCAGCCTGTTATTCTTCAGCTGTTGAAACGTAACAGCATCTTGTGGGAGAGCACCGCCTCCTTTCGCAGGTATCAGCTGCAGAAGCGAAAACGAGCGCGCCCTAGGAATCGAACTAGGATTGGGGACGTGGTCAAAATTATAAAATTATGCAGGGCTTTACTTAAGGGTTCTGTAAGTTCTGCAAGGGTTCCAATGCATAGATCGGGAGGACGGTGCGCAGAAGTTGTGCTGGGCTGCTGGGCGAAATCTAATCTAAGCCTTTATTGAGCTTGTTTGAGTTGGGGTCTATCGTCGAGGGTTTAGGTCCAAAGCTGCATAGGTTTCCGCGCGTCCCAACGAAGTTCAGGCAACGGGCGATGCATGCACCTGGCTCGGTTCTGGAGGCGTGGCAAAAAGGGGAGATCCCGGCTGCAGCAGACTGGAACGGCCAAATCCAAAGGCAGACTCCCAAACTCTATAAGGTCTACACAAAGCCGTAGTTTTTGACTGTTGAAAGTTGGAAGCCCATATTGCAACTTGGAGCTCTCCGAGGGGTCTAATGTGCCTCTGCAGATAGTGCAACAAAGTTGAGGATTCAGGGCTGGTACCATGCTCTTGAAGTATATCAGCGCTGTAAGCTTGCCTGTTATTACACATTATCATAGGATCCCTTTGCCAGCCCGTCACCTTGCATGTCTCCGAGCCTCCACAAAACACAGAAAAGCTGTGAAGCCCGCCTATACTAAACCCTTGTAGTAGCCCCTTGTAGCCCTCCAGGAACCCTATTGTCGGTCTCAAGCGCTCTGTTTCATGCCAGGACACGAAGCTATGGATCAAAGTCCCCGCTCCCTTCTCCGAAGCGGAGCCTTCTCTCGAGGCGGCTTGCGACTTTGGGTGAGCCTCTATATTGGCTTAGGGATGTTTCGGGTTTAGGTTTAGGGGTTTAGGGTGTAAGGTTATGGACGTCTTTAAAGGTTCCATGCGGATTGAAAAGGACTTAGGCTTGAATTAGAAGGCGTGTCCTCCCACCTCCTCCTTCAGTTCAAGCGCTTCAGATTCCCGTGCCGGGGGGGGGGTTCTTCAGGGTTCGGGCCTCCGTCTGTAGACCTGGGAAGCTAGCCCCTCTGGCCCTGAGGGTTTAAGGCTGATTCCCCTACTAACCTTAAACCCTAAACCCCTAAACCCTAAACTCTGGAGGTCTAGGGGTTTGGTTCTTCCATGTTGAGCACGACGGAAGACCTGAAGGTCTACTCGCACAGGACGGAGACATCAACCTTTGTTCAGAGCTCAGGGCTTATTAACTTAAAGCTTAGTGTATAGAATGGGTATATAGGAACTCGAAACGGGATACTAGTTACGCCTATCCAGACCTCTCTCTCTCTCTATATATATATGTATATATATATACAACTTCCAGAATGCTAATGCTAAGCCAGTGATATCCGACAAAGCCTTGCGAAACCCTCAATCCAAAGAAAAACCGAGCTTCTGTCAGGCGCTCCAGAAGACGGCCGAGTTCCTTTGCTCCGGGGAGGTGGCCACGGTGGAGCCCCATGCTGCGCCGGAGATGGGCGAAAAAAGGGACGTGTAGAAGCCAGAAGATCAAGAAAAACCATAAGCTTAGCATAAACTTTCTTCTTCTGTGCATCGATTGTTGTTATGACTATTACTGTAGTATGAGTAACTCTGTGCCTTGTTGGGATGTCCTGCACATATGATGGTGTTCGGGAAGGTTTTAGGGTAAGGAAAATCTCGAAGTCTCAGAAATCTGAGTTACCTATTTGAAGGGGGTCCTTGCGATCTTTTGCAGTTCTATATCAGGGCCCCCTGTTTTTTGAACCACCCCCCACCCCCCCCTTCCCATTTTGTTGGGTTTGGGAGACGGCGTGTTTTGTGAATCTGATGGCTCGTGAATTGTGCACGATGGGCCGTGAATTGTGCAGCTAGCATGCGGCGCTTACATGTATAGTGAATAGCCCTAAACTTAACTTGGCCCTAAACTCTAAACTCTAAACCCTATAGACCGTTTAGAGACGGACAGTAGTTGGCCGTCGCTGGCAACCCCTGGGCTTTGGATCGACGCTGGGGATTCGCAGCAGCGCCAGGTAAATGCGTTGAGCCTCTGTGAGCTTCGGATGGCCCTTTGGGGCCCTGGGTGTCGGATTTAGGGTTTATAGGGTTTCGGATTTAGGGTTTAGGATTTAGGGTTTGGGGTTCAGGGGTTTACGGTTTAGGGTTTTACTTTAAGTTGTTGCTTCGAAAGTAGGGCGGAGCAGGCACTGAAGACATGTGTCAGGTTTTTCGGGTCACAATCAGGATCATGTTTCAATTGGGTGGGAAGTGCTCATGTGCATATAAGTTCACTGACGGCAAAAGGTTCGCGTACTCGTCAGTTTCGATTTGTCACATGAAGCACGTTCGTAGCTGACAGATCAGAAGTGCCTCCTGCAGTGTTTGGTGTCCACCGCACAGCCTCGAATGCTGCAAAAGGAGAAGCTCTAGTTCTGTTTTCCATGTGCAACATGACAAACATTAAAAGAGTTCCACGCATCCTCGGCCGAAGCTTTGCCGACAAACAAGGAGGCAATACGAGTTGTTGATCGTTTAGGCTTGTGGTTTGGGACATTTGCGGGCTGAAATGCTCTTTTGGTAGTCCTAGAGAGCCCAATACCCCCTCATTGAAGGAATATACCTTAAATCATATAATATTAAGGCCCCTATACTTTAGGGTATATTCCTGAACTTAGTTAAGGGGTATTGGGCTCTTTGGTTTGGGGTCCTACAGCCTGGTCCTACAGCTGGACGAACCCATGGCATGGAGCGTGCCAGCCTTGGGCTTGGCACACAGCACTGACTGCTGTCAGATTAAATGCATCCCCCCTTCTATGCTGCACAGCATCGGAGCCCTATAGTCGCCCAAACACCACCATAGCACATTCCTGAACTGTCATGGCCCCCAAACTGTGCCTCTGAAGCACGAAACTATATAGGAACTAGCGCTGGAACCTCGCCTTTGAAGTCTGGTGCAACTGCAGGGGGCCGCGGCTTCCAGGAGGCACTCGTCTGCTGCTTTGCGTTCTGTGTTCCGGTACTGCCTTTCAGTTTAGAGCCGCTTTGCTGGTACTGCAGCTTCTTGTTTGCTTCGCCAGCGCAGCCGTTGTGACTCCTCAGGCTGTCGTAGCTGCTCCTAGCCTGGCATGACGATGCTACAGCTTGCGCTGTTGGGATCCTTATGCATTCCTGCTGCCGGTTCAGAGGATTGCCACGATCAGGCGCAAGTTGGGCTTATGCAGCTGAAGACATCGAGAGCCTTCGACTTGGACAGGGAAGCCCAAGTGTCGTCCTGGGGTAAGTCTTCCCCCAAGACACCAGCGCCAAGCACCCAAGGGGCAACACCTGCTGACACAGTGCGTCAGTTCTGCAATGCCACGGGCCTTCTGGACATGCACGGTGCCTTGCAGAACGGGGGGGATGCCGCTCAGTCGTCAATGGAGGAAATCGTGCTTCAGTCCGTTGCGCAAAGCGTCGAGGTCAACAACGTTGACAAGGTGGCAAAAGACATGCCTGACTCTGTTTTTTGGCATTTGGCTCGACAGGAGCTGGCCGCGGACCTTCTGGAGGCTGTTGTAGACAAGCAAAAACATGTAGAGCAGGCCATCGCGGAGCTGTACCAAACCTATAAGTTCGTGCCATTGCTTTGCTCTAACAACATCAATGTCTTCGATGAGAAGGACCCCCAGGACCACACTTACTTCAAAGCCTTCGAGGGGCGAATATCAAGACTGATGAAGTGGCTTGATAAGCATGGGAATGGTACTGTCGCACAAAAACTTGCATCGGCGGATGAGATCTTCTGTGGTTCCGCAAACATGAACGAGCCCTCATGCGGCCGCAAGCAGAAGTTTGACGAGTGGATGAACCGCATGACAAGCGGCTTCGGTTCCTGGCAGTGGGATGCCGCGAGCAGCGAGGAAAAGTGGAGTGCAATGGCCTCGATCTTCGCTTCATTCGGGAGCGATGCACCAGGTACGCCTGACTGGACAAAGGACATGAAGACCTGGAAGACGACTTTCCCTTACCACAGCTTCGTCAGCAAGCAGTCCGGCATGCCCTCGGCTTCATCGCCTTCCTCGAAGCAGCGCTTCCTCGCTTGCTTCGGAAAGCGTGTCGCAAGCGAGCTCCATCGCCGGCCTTCCGGACGGTATGTGCTGACCGATCAGAACAACTTGGGCTGCCATGGGTTCTGGGATGCGGAGGAGCTCACCGACATGCTGGAGAGAACCGTGGCATTGTGGCGGCCTCCGACGTGCCAGATGGCACTCATGACTTATGACATCAAGCGCAAGATCTTGCTAATGTATTCCCAGATGAGTAAGACCTTGTTCAAAGCTCTGCCTTCCATGGTGAACGACGAGGAGTTGAGCGAACGAGGTCTCTTGACCTCCGCAGTCGAAGGTCCAGGGCCCTTCGACCCTAGCCAGGTCATTGAAAATGCTGTTCACTATGTTGATGGCATGCGAGTGAAGGCCAAAGCGGCTTTGCGCTGGCCAGTGGGCTGTGAGCCAAGCTGGTTCACAAGCACAAATGCCTGCGAATTGGAGGTGGAAGAGGGAGAGTATGGCACTGTACAGAACACCCAGGGCAAGTTAGCCGTGGTGTGGGATCAGGATGAGAAATCGCAGCGAAGACTCGTCCGAGCAAAGGATCTTGCTGTGGTTCCTCGCGGCTGGGGACCATCAAAGACTCTCTCCTCAAGAGCTTGGGACATGGTGTCGGGCATCGGCAGTAGCATCTCCAGCACTGCCGAAAGCTTGGTTGCCTCTTTGTATAGCCCTCGACAGACAAGATTGGCGCAGTTGTTCAGCGGCTCCGTGTCCAAGTGGATCGTGTGCCCCATTCGAAACGATGCCGACTTGGAGGCCTTGGACAGCCAGCTTGGCGTCGAAGATCCGGCGATGCAGGACCGGCAGTACCGCTTTAAAGGAGCCACTAAGCTATAGGGTATAAGGATACATATAGTGCTTCATGGCGTTTGTAATCACTGAGCGCTGTGGTCTACATCTGATTCCGGATACCTTGTTCTTGTGATGCCTGCATACACCGCTCGTCGATATGCTCAGCCCTGAAGCCTCGGAGGACCTTCAGGAAGAGGCCTACTCTTCCTGGACAGGTCATTCCGCAGCTGTTTCCGGCCAAAGCTGCACTACTCCGAGTTTCGATGCGGCGCAATTCCCGAAGAGCCAGAGCTGTGAAATCTCTGAGTTGCACTCTGCGCCTTGGTTGCTCAGCCTTCTTTCTGTCCGAGTGGAAACACCAGGGCCCCTCGAGGCAGACGGGTTGCGCAGCAGGGCTCTCAATCTACCGAGGCAGGGATTGCCGTGCAGGGGAGTGTTCATGGACCTCAGACGTTATAAAGGGATGCTGGAATGATAGCAATGACAACTGCAGTACGTTGCTTAACATTCGTGGTCCCAAGAGACGTCCAAGGATCATCCCGAAAAATACACTCAGAATGGAGTTGCAGAGCCTTTCCTCTGCCCGGCGAAAGCCCTTCTCCCCGCCAGCGAGCAACTGGATGTATTGCTAGCGAAACGTGGACAATGCTTTCTTCACATGACTTCAGAGCAACTCCGACACTACCAGTGGATGCACAACGGCGATTTTCCGGCAAGGAGGCAGTATGACCGGAAGCCGAACCTTCCTCGAGTTGAGTATGAGCTTATCAAGCTACTCCGTGTCCCACAAAGCGGCGCCGGTGAAGTCTCCTATGCAAGAAGCTGCAGCCCGGAGGCGATGCAACGAAGCCCTCGTTTCTGTCGCGCGACGCGATTCCACAACAAGTGGGCGACCTTGACAGAGATTGCGAGCATTCTCGGCTCTGCAGCTGTTGGGTCCGTGGCAATGGGCACAGCCTCTATCACCATGACACTCAGCTCTTACGGACAAATATTGAGTAAAGAAGGTTCCGCGGGCGAGAAGATAAAGGAGTCTGCGACTTATCTTGGCGAAGATTTGTGGGACAGTCTGACAGGCGCAGGCCGATTGATGACTTCTGCAGCAACATCTGCTGTGAACTCAGTCGCATATGAACTGCCCGGCAGCAAGCAGCGACAGCAGCGCATGGAAGATGAGATCTTCCAAACCGCTGATGCAGCTCTTCTGCTGCACTCGCTTTCTTTTCAGGACTCGATCGGTTCCAGCGGCCACACATCAAACTCAAAAGAGCGCTACCAGAGGTACGTGGTGACAATGCCGTGTGAGGACTTCGATCCTGCTCTAGAGTACTCCACCAAGGAGCTCTGGAGTCGGGTGGTTCTGAAGATGATCCAGTCTGCCTTTCGAAATGGCCTTGCGGATGCGCTGAGCACCCCCGTGCCCAAGCTTACCCTGCGTGGCGAGAGTCGACTCTTCTTGCGAGAAAACTCGAAGATTGATGATTCCGACTGGCTCACATACGGAGCTTCCGTGACTTTGCAAGGTGCATCGGGGGAGGCTTTGGCCAAATGCAGCACCCAAAGCTGGTGGGCGTGCAGCGGTCAATGCGAGCGTTCCGGATTAAGCTGTGTTCCCAAGGACGAAGTTTCCAAAGCCTTCAAGTCTAAACCCTAAACCCTTATAAACCCTGAACCCGAAACCCAAGGACAAAGTTTCCACGAACGGCTTCTGGAGAACTGCGGACCCAACACTGATCTCCACTGTAGCACCTAGCTCGCTGCCGGCCGCAACTCGGCCCTGCTGAAAAGCAAACTTGTTAAGGGTTATAAGGGTCTTGGGTTTAGGGCTAGATAAAGTTGCCATAATGATGGGGATACATAGTCCGTTATGGCATGTTTCCCGTTCCCTTGTAAGCTGGACTTGTCTATATGTATAGGAAGAACCGAGGCCACGGACACCAACGTCTACGGCATCTCCGTGTCCTTCTACTGCGGCGCGAAGAAGTCCTTCAAAGACGACGGCTCTGGGCCGTCCTCGGGGCCCTTGCTGCAGTGCCTCAAGGACTGGCTGTTCAATCCCATGAGGATCGCTTTTGGGTCTATAAAGCTTCAGACTTTATGGCTTGAAACGTCGGATTCAGAGAGGGCTTTGAGGTTGTCATGTTTCGGACTCTGGGTTCTTGGGTATTTAAGTCATCTCGTAGTGCATCGGGGATCATAGAGGATGGAAGGCAGTGCCCGCTGTCTTCAACACCTGCCTGCAGCGTGTATATGTGCGATCGTCTTCACAACAGGGAGTTCCTTCGCAGATGACAGCAGGAGTGTTCCATCGAAGGCGCTACGTCCGACGATGTTGTCTTTTTCAGGGATGCTTTGCATCCGTGGACCCTCAACCTCAATCCACCTAAGTCCTGAACGACCTAGACTTCAAAACCTGTTCTCAAGAAACTGCATCGCACGCAACTATTCGGGATAAGCAGGTGTGCTTTGCTGCCGCCTGCTTATTGGATCCTTTAGTAAGGGGCTTTGGGATCTTCAAGCCCACCTTAGGCCCCAACGTCCCGAGGAGGGCGTGAAAACCAACGCGCATCTCCGAGCAGCATCGCCTTGGAAGCTGTACTTCCCGGACGAGGTGCCCACTTTTGGGGGCTGAAATGCTGGTTCTGGTCACTCTTAGGCTTAGGCATTTCGGGCCAGGGTGGCTATAGACCTATGAGCCCTTATTGCCCTTCGTTCTATCATGGAGCTCCGGGTCGGGTTTGCAGAAGTTTGGAATTTTTGGAGCAGTACACCTCTGGCATTTAGGCAGTTGAGAAGTGTACTAAGTAGATCGAAACTCCCTTACAGCCCTAAGCCCTACAAGCCGTGCCTGCCTTCTGCGATTGTGCGAGTCGAAACCACCATCCCTAAACCGATCCCTGAACTCAAGACCCTGCTAGCCTGCGATATGCTATCCACCAAAAAAGCCGAAAATGTCCCACAATCCTGCACTTGTCGAAGATGTCGGGCGTTGCTTTTTGGATTTCTTGTTGAAGCCACGCATCCCTAAACTAAGCCTCAGCACCCTGTTTTCCTAGAATACTGTATCATATAATCTATATGATATATAGCCTATGGTATATAATGTCATATGATATTTGACAACCTCTTAGCTTGGGCCGGGATCAAGCCGACTTCATCTTTGAGAGACAGCTGAAGAGCTTCGCGGTTTTAGTATTTTTCGTCGAGGCTCTGAGTGTTTGACAAGAGCTTGCCCGACCCTTCCTGCCCCCCATGATGGCCGAGGCGGAAACAACTTCAAGCGGCAACAAGGCCCTGAGACTCCATTTCGCTAAGCACTGAGAAAGCCAAAACACTCATTCCGAAAACTTGTTTCTAGCCAACTGACATGAGCTGAGTCACCCCCCCCCCCCCCTTTCCGAAACCAGTCACAGACCCAAGGTGATGGTCCTCGCAATATTCAGCTCTTTGGAGGAAGCCCAGTGCACCGAAGTGCCCGGTGCTCCTGGCAAGCTCTGCTCGGGAGCCACGAAGGTGCGGAGCAGTTGCGGAGCTTTCGGCTTCTGGGGTGTTTCTAGGCTCGAGGGTGTCAGGGTTTGGGGTTTGGGTCAGGTTTTTTGTCCTGCGAGAGAGAGTGAGAGGGAGAAAGACAGAGAAAGAGATAATAGGTATTACTGTTGGCCCCTCTGTTGCAGTAGGCTTCTGCATGTCTTCAGCCCAATTCCCCGAATTTCGGGGCGAGCGAGCATGGTGATGGTTTAGGAGGGGTGTTTCCGGGGGTCGGGATGTGCACAGGCACTGGGAGGAAAACTTCTTTCCCTCCCCGACTAGGGGCGGAACCGACAGACGCGAGCCTTGAGGGGTAACTGAGGGGTAGGCCTTCGGGCCAGGGTCCCCAGAACCTAGACCCCTTGCAAACAAGCGAGAGAGCGAGGCGAAGATTGAAACGGAACTACTTATGTACTCGAAGCCAGTCGTCAACTTGCTTAACACCCGGAGAAGGCTTGAGACAGACCTTGACATGATCACCAATCAACCCGCTGGTCAAGACGACAAGCTGCCAAGGTGCCGGACCTGGATGCCCACCTGATTCCAGGAATCTCGGCAAACCTTGTCACAGGATTTGCTCATCATGCGCGGATGACCGTCTACAGCAGTGAAGGCAAATCCAAACCAACACAAGCAAGCTTACCGGCATCAAAATCCCAAGCTACAGCGGCCAGCGAAAACAGCAAAGCCCTAATCGGTAAAACCCATCAGCCCAAAAGCTTTAAACCCCATCGCCCTCAACCGTATACTTATAGTTATATAGTTATGAACCCTCAGCCCTAAGTTGCGTTCTCCCACTGAACGCCCAGGAGATAAGAAGTCGACGGATGGCGTCTACCAGGGGACACGCTCGGGATCTGGGTTTCCGAAGGGAACCCCCTACGAGATCACGCTTCGTCCTGAGGATCTCCTGGAAGCCGCTGGCATCCTTCAGCGTCTCTGATGTTTAGGCGTCTAGGGATAATTCTGTTTTTTTGTGGCTCCGGGGTTATTATAGCACCTCCTGGGCCGCTGGGGCCTGCAGATTTTGTATTTGGGGCTCGTCAGCAGGATTGCCATTTCGGGTCCTTGCCACGTTCCGAGGAGTGCGTAGGTGTAGAGCCAGAGCCTATGTCTTTGTTGGATTGCAGTGCCGGCGATGTCCGTAGCAGACAAACTTGCGGGACCGCGTCCTGACTTGGCGGTACACCGGTCCAGCGTCCATGGCGGTTACAAAACGTGGATGATGCCTTCAAACGGTAGCAATGGTGCCTCAGGGCCCGATGAAGGTTGCAACTTGTACCGGTTACATGACACGGGGCTGTAGGTTTTGCACCTGTATAATAAGCATCCAAGTATTGCAATGACCGTTGCTTCTTCCGAAACGTGCCCGGGACCGGCTGCGTAGGACTTGCTTGTATAGATCAAGGCTGTCCGTTGATGGAATCTCCACCATTTCTTGAATTTGCCAGAGAGCCAATGCAGCCTCACAAATTGCAGGATCGCTTCAAAAGGAGCTGGAGCATGCATGTGTTCAGCATGAGTGTCTATCTGTGCCATCTGATTAGTTGGACCTGTGCAAGGGGAGCGTAATTTGCAACAGTCCTGCACTCAGCTGGTCCGTCGAAGGTGCACATCCACACCCGAGACGGCTGCTGCCTGCATGCATGAAGCCAAAAAGCAAGTGTGGCTGCCGCAACACCAGTTTTTCTCTGTCCCATTTCGAACTTGTAGCACATGTCTGCTCAGAACATAAAGGGTACATCTGGGTACGCACTGCTTACCCCCCTAAACTTCCGTGTAAAGAGGAAGGTCTTCGCAGGTTTGGTGTCTTGGGCCAAAGGGTCCTGGTACACTGCGGGATACTTGCGATGAGGAGCCTTCGGGCCGATTTTACGTCTTTAAGTGAACTTAGTGTGGGCTGAGCTTGAGACAAATCGTTGAACTTGTAGCTCAGGGCTCTGCTGCTGAGAAACGGTGGCAAAGTCCAGTGCGACTCGGGTTGTTTGGATGCTTTAGCTGCTTTGGTTACATTTGGGCAGCAGACATGCTAATCGCATCAGTGCTGCTGTGGTTCGTGCTACACGCATGTGTGGACGCATGCATGGTTGAATGTATGTGTGCATGCATTCACGCATGGTTGAGTGCATATCTGCATGCATGGATGTATGTATGTACGTATAATTACGTGTATATACACACATAGACAACAAATAAAACAAAACAATGTGTGTGTGTGTTTGTGTATGCATGCATGTACTTATGCATGCATGTATGCATGCACATATGTTTGTGCTTCAAGGTGTGGTTGTGCGCACTTACAGTAACTTACGGTACAATGCCAGCAGCGCTAGGGACACAGCCTCAAGCTACGAAGCACATGCCAGCCTTTTGTTTTAAAGGTGGCAGCTTGAGTTTAGGAGACAGCGGGGGCGCAAGCCTGGGCTAGGACACGTCGGGACAACCACACACAAAAGGCGAAGCCAGCTTACTACACTTTGCATGTGGACACATGTCCATTATCAGCCAGATGCCAGCTTACATCCAACAGCGGGAAGATTGAAGTAACCAAGTCTTCATGCGCCGAGTGCTCCAGCGCTTTGCACGGGACGCCGGCTCTCGGGCCAATACTTTGGCTCGTGCGAAAGAGGCGTGGCACGCGTGGATCCTTCGCCTGCCAGCACATGCCATCCCCAATGCTGAGTTCTACGTGGGGTTTTGTACGAATTATCCTGGTCCTTCGCTTGCCTTGCGAGGCGCCTGTAGCGCCTCTCCAAAGCAATGCCAAAGAGTTGGGGAAGGTGACGACAGGCGAGGAGGGCCAGTGCAACTCGGAGCTTTGGCAGGTATAGGAAGGCTTCCCTGGGAGCCAGGAACAGTTGTTTACGATCAAGATTTGTTGACAGATCGACCTACCGGTTGAAACGTCGAAAGACTGTTGCTGACGACTAAATTTGAGATGAGAGGGCGTCGTCACCTGGGTCGGCAAGTTAAGCGACTGTCGTTGGTACCTTCCTGCGTTCGATTATGCTGATTCGGCCTCTTGGGGTTTGAGCTGACGTTCTTCCAGACCTAGGCTTCGTCTCTCAAGTTCTTTGCCGGTGGCATCCTGGTTGTAACTTGCGTTATGTTGTTCTTGTGACTTGTTTCTCCCCGGTGACTTGTTTTCCGTGGTCCTGAGAGTCAACAGCTGACTCACTTATGCTAAGGCTCTAAGGACTCATATTTTAAGGCTTTTGGGCCTAAATTTTCATACTATATAAGGCTTTTTAAATTTGGAGCCTTAGGGTTACTACAAAAGCTTCCGCAGAAAGACGAAGCGTCACTACGCAAGAATACAGTTGCTAGCAGTATCCTGTTTGGCGTTACTACCGGGCGTGTGAAGTATAGCAAGCACTACGAATAGGTGTTGCTTGCGGAGGTTTCGAGGGTTTCGTTCAAGCCGTCAAAGTTCTGGACCAACGTAAATCCAAGATCACAAGCAGCAAACACTTTATAGAAGATCCGTTAAACCGCAGTAGGAGATGATAAGTGGCAGGCCCGAAACTGCGCAGGAACCAACCCGAAAGCACCACTCGCGAGGACAACAAAACTGCGTAGCGACAGGGCGAACTAATACAGGGGCCTTAATAATTTCATACTGTTATTATAATAATGAGCCCCCCAAGAAAATAATTTAGGCACCTACATAGAAGGCACGAGTCGGTCTTGAGTCTGCTGTTGAGTCATTCCTTCCTCAAGACCAAAAGCAGACATGACGTGTAAGACGTTCCCAGAGAGGAATATGCTAGGGGGCCTTACTATTATAATTTAAGGTATTCCTTAATTAAGGGGTATGGGGCTCTCTGGGCTCAATATTCACAACTAAGGGTAACTAATGCGTTCTCTACAAGCAGGGGAGAAGTCAGGAACATGAGAGCATAGAGCAAGCGTGCTCCCGCTCTCTGCCCCGAACAAAGCCCCCTCGTGCTCTATGTCCAAGAAGAGTCTGAGCTTTGCAGGCATCGGAAACGATTTGAGTTCCTTTGCCACGGGGGTGCACCTCGGCCTTTTTGCCTGGAGATTCTGATTCAATCTGCAATGTGTTCAACATATTTCCAGCTTTGAGCACAGCATGTAACGAGTTCTTGTAAGGCTGATAAGCTGTTTGCTCAGCCTGCTCAGCATGTCGCGAGGCGAGCTGCAGCTGTTGCTGTTGCTTCATGTTTGCCTGAGGAGCTCGGGTGTCCTCAAGGGCAGCGGAACTGGCACAGCATACGCACCGACTTCGCCGATCCTGTCCCAGGTTGCGAAGGGGAGGTAAACATGTTCATCGTGTTATCCCGTCAGTTGCCTAGGCCCGAAACCCGAGAAGCTCGAGCTAGGCTCTGTAGGTCAGACGGCATGAGGCGGGACCTTTCTTGTAAATCCATTTCGTCCTACATCGTTGTCCTTCAGACAAGATGCTCCTAACCCCCTCTGATAAGTTCACTCAACCTCCGAAGCTGCAAACTGTGAACCCCTCAAGTCCTTCAAACGACCGATCAATCTCGCTCGAGACAGGTGATCCAGAGCCCCACGCCAAAGCCGGCTTCACATGCTCCAGCTGCAACTGCCACTGCACCCGCGCCGGCGATGGCGCGCAGTACCCCGGGTTAGTGTATGTTTAGTTTACAGTTGAGTTGAAGGTTTACAGTATACAACATCCAATTGCGATGGGACTTCAAAGTTCAGTAGTCAGTTGGTGCCTGGCGCTCAGCAGTCAAAGCGAAGTACCCAGAACGCTAGCAATATTTAATACCAGCAATACTGACAGCACTCACCACAGCAGGGAGCTTTGGACGAAAGATCCGTCGCAGGTGTCCCTCAGTTGAGGAACCCATTCCTAAAGAACCCGCTTAGAAATAAATAAGGCCTATTGCTTAGAATAGAGTTTTCGGGATTCGCAGGTCTCCAGGCCCTTAGGGCCGTCAGCGTCGACCTTAATTCCGGACCAGTTTTGGTTCTTTAAAACAATATCGGGTTTAGCCGTAGAGCATGAGTGCTGACCAAAGCCTGAGGCATCTAAATCGATCGTGTCCTTTATCGCGCGACATCCATTCCTTCCCCAGCAGCAATTTTAAATGGCCTTTTGTCCGGCGCAGAGCTTTCATCAGCGGGGCGGTTTTCCAATGTTCAGAGGCGGTGAGGATTTTTCTTTCGGTTCCCTACTTGCACATGTCAATGTGAAGCCTTTCGAACTTTTACAATTCAACCCTAGCCGTAGCCTCGAAGCCTGTACTTTTTGGCTGGTCTAGGTCAGTCTCTGGAGGAACTGCGACAGCGGTCCACCAGCGTCTCAGTCAGATCATGGAGTATCCTGTTTGGGGGAGCTTAGGGTATCCGGAATCCGGCTTGCTTTCGAAGCAACTGTATGTCTGTGAGCTTCGAGTGCGAGTGCTACAAATCTTTGTTCGCAGTACTGTGTTTATGGACGGTTCCCACAAGTCAACCTGCAAGTTGCTTGCACACTTCCATGGTTGTGATGGCGATGACGACGACGACGATTATTGTGATGATGATGATGATGGTGGTGGTGATGGTGGTGATGCTGGTAGTGGGGATGGTGTTGGGAGTGACGACCGACTGCAGCGGTGGTCGTGATGATTGTGTTTTCTGCGGCGGCAGTTGTTTGTTGGTGGTGGTGGTGGTGGCGGCGGGGGTGGTGGTGGTGGTGGTGGTGGTGGCGGCGGCGGCGGCGGCGCTGCTGCTGCTGCTGCTGCTGATGCTGCTGGTGGCGCTGGTGCACCAAATAAGGATATGACTTCAACAAGGATGATTCGCATCTTCATTAGTCTGCAAATGCTAGCGGTAAGTAAGATTTGCTACTTTGCTGTTTCTGCTGCGGTCAGGACAGCACTTCAACAGCCACGTTTTTTTGGCCAATAGCGGAACACTATGGCAAGCCGTCGCTGTCAGTGGTGCCTGTCACTCCCTGGACAGCAGGGCGACGGTAGGGCACATAGCGCAGTGAATGCAGTTAGTTTCGCGAGCGAGAGCGGCACCCGATCCCGTAAGAATGATAAATGCCGACATGCCCAGGCGAGTTGAACCGGATGTTGGCTGAGCGCGGGGTGTCCGGGCACTCGGCGACAGCAGCTGTGCTGCAGCAGAACTTGTTGGCTACATCGACGGCTTAAGAAGTATAGGCACCTGCGTATTCTCGTACCTCGCGACGAGTGTATTTGTACGGACCTTCAGGTGTCCGGCCTAGGTCTTGACCTTAGCATCCCGTGCAACGCGACTGGCTGCTATGCGGGAGACACAGAAATCTCGCTTTGCCCGATTTCAAGCCCAAACTTTAATGAGGATGTAGTCGAAACCTGGCAAAATTGTTCTTGTAATCGTCTTGGGTTGGCCTGGGCACTGTGATTACGGATCGTGGCTTTGGGCTTTGGGGTTTACGGTCCACAGCGTTTTGGCGACGGCCACCCACTTAAGGCTTGTGGTTGCGAGCATGTAGACCGGCATAGAAACTGCCCATAACTTGCATAGAATTTGCCCCTTCACGGACTCCTGATCTCTTATCCCAAGCTGTGGTTTTCTCCCGGTGACACCCAAACCCCTACCACGTCCCTGAGCCAATCAGGAAAAGGATGACCTGGCAAAATGGGTGCCTCGGGCATGTCGCAAGGGCGTTGGGGGATCGGGTGATTGAAGCTTAGAGGCGTGGCCATGGGTGTTTTTGTTGTGGGCTCGTCTTGTTCACATCGCCATAGCGGCTGCAAGAATCAAAGGTGATCCCCAAACCAGTCCCATTTGTCGACAACGAGGTGCTCTGCATGGATGAATTTTCAACCTCGTCCATACCTAATTCCTGATTACGGCATGTCGATGTGGCATGTTGCGTGGCGAGCGCGAGTGAGGTACATCAGCATCAGCATTTGCCTGTGATTTCTCGTCCGGTGGCGCAGCCGGACACATCGAGGACTGACAAAGCATCAGCTGCCCGCCAAGTTGTAGCCGAAAGACTTTAATCATAGCTCCAAGTCCTGCACCGTCAACTAGCACATGAGAGCCACATGAAGGGACTCCTTTGGAATGCCTTCAACGCCACAAGCCTTCAAGCACTTCTGCCCCTTCACCTGCATGTCAAGGCCTGGGACTCATCCTCGTAATCAGGTGTCTGACCCATGACATTGGATTTTGAGGGTTTTGATGTGCGAGTGCAATTGCAGCATGTTTGCCCTGACTGCTTCTGTGAGCTGTTCAATCTATATCAAGGCAGCCCTTTGGGGCATGCGTTCAGTCGCATGAACCCACCACAGCAACATGCCCTGCAGCATAAACACCGGACCTCAACTGTGACGCCCAGCTTGCCCTTCAAATGCCCTAGAAGACAGCAGGAAGCAATCCTGGAGCACGCGCGAGCTGCAGCAGATGTCGGTGGCGGAGCTGAAAGACATGTGTCTTGGATGTATTCTTGGAGCAGTTTTCTGACGGCTGGAGCTTTCTTGGAGGGTTGTGCAGTATATATGGCATGCAAGAAGTGAGACCTACAAGCTTTACCGCAGCCCTCACCATGGGAAAGCGCATTTTTTTAGCATGCTTCATCTGGACAGTGCAAGCTGCCATGCGATTTGTGAAACCAAGCTTACGCCTTTGGCCGTGGATTCACCTCGATTCGAGATGATTCGAGTGTATTGCTTGTTGAGGTGTTGTGGATTGGACGGCACTGCAGTAGGGTTGTCGGCAGTCAGGAAGGTTGCCTAGTAGTGAAAAAGAAGGCTTCGGTGTTGCAGACCGGCATTGCAATACCGGGTGATGCTCTTTTCCAACATTTGCAACAGAATGTGGCGTGCTGGCACAGGTTGCCCGTAACAAAAGATCGGCAACTGGGCAAGTAGTAAGTCATGGAACTCCAGAGCTGCACAGGCTTGCGGAGCGCGGTGTCCCCGAAGGCCCCATTGCATGTGGTGGTGCTGGGGAGGGGGGTGCTGGTTCTAATTTGGTGCTTCATCCTTCCTCGCTACTGTTTGTTCCAATATGGGCCTCAATAGGCATCCATCACGAACAGGGTTCACAATTGGCAACGGGCTATGAACTCAATTCGTCGGCAAGTTCAGCACGAATGAAACGACGGCACGTTGCGATCACGACCAGAACGCGCATTACAGCTTGCTCATGGTCAAAACCACCGTGGAAATCGAGAGGGTGCTGTTGCTGTCACTCTGCTTAAAGCGTTGTGTGTGACTTCGCTGTTTAAGTTCTTGATCCAGCGGTCTGCTTGGTTTCTCGAGGTCAAGGGGTCCCAGAGTGGAGAAAACCTTTTCAGCAAGATCCGTAGACCTAAAAACCTCCAAGCCCTGCCTGGCAGAAGCCCACACGCAGACTTTTTGGAGGAACTGCCGCGGAGAAGTCGGAGCTGGTGAAGTGGGTTTGGCAGCATCAGCTCCCCTGGTCGAAGTTATTGAACCTTTTATAAACCTTGATTAACCCATTTAGGGTTTAGGGTTTAGAGTTTGGGGGTCTAGATCCTCAACCTAAACCTTAAAACCTGTAATTGTAAGCTTGGTAAAACCCCGCATGCCTCAACCCCAAATACCTGAACCATCCTGAACCTTTAACCCATTTCACTCCTGGTGCTCTCGGCCTTTGCTTCACGGGATGTAAACCACTGGAATGAATCCCCTGGCCACAGGTCGTTTAGCATCATTGAGGAATCGTCTTTTGCTGACAGGTCATAGGGCTGTAACTCAAGGGAGAACAAACACTCTTTAGCAACGTGAATCCTTAAGAAGCCTTTTCTCTCTTCCTTTCTCAAAACCTATGCATGCATCCTTTAACTGCGAGGACGGTGACCAAATCTTCTGAGAACAGGTGTTGCCAAAGTGGTTTCAGGCTCCATTCTACACGTTGCGTTCTTCGGTTTGCCGATGTTGCTTTTTGTTAAGCCCTGAGCTTCATAAGTCAATCCTTGTGGCCTTCACGGTGGCCGCGTGTAGGCTGGCCTGGCTGCGACCCTCTTCTTGCACAGCAAAGTGCGGGACGTGCTAGGAACTGAACTGGGTGTTGGGTTTAGGGTTATAGGGTTTAGGTGAACTCCTCTAAAGGGTTTCGGTGAACTCCCTTATAAACCCTAAACCCCAGAACCTGCCACACTCACACTCAAGGCCTCGATTTCTCCCCCGGCCAAGGCACCTCCCCGCGCTTTACGCAGCCAAGGAGAGGCGAAAGGGTTCGAGGAGGCTTGGATGCTGCGGGGCCACGGTTTATACATGTATGTGTATATATACATATACACACACACACAGATATATATATATATAATAATAATAAATAATAATAATAATAATGTAGGGGCCTATACAGAATGACCAATACTATAATTTGGGAGGTTCCTTTCATTATAACTGTAGTATATTTCTAGGATTCTAATTATCCAGGCTCTATATTATAAGGAGTAGGGTCTAGAGGACGGTATGGCCTACAGATTTATTCTTCAGGGCATGGTATAGGAGCTATGAAGCAGGCGCAGTCCAAGCTGGAGCGGTAAAAGATGTCGGGATACCATTGATGGGGGCTCCTTCTTTCGCACCTGCGTGAAATAAGAGTGGCGTCTATGTTGTTATTCTGCTTTAGGGATTTTGGTGCGCGCGTACAGTGCTTGTCAGGAGTTTGTGTAAGTACACTGTGTGACTAGCGACAAAAGTCCTACCCCATATCCCTGCCATCTTTGCAACTCAGGAACTCCTGAAGCAACGACCAGTTCCTGAATCAATGACCCAATACATTGCAGCTCTTCTGACAGAAAATCTTATCGTATGCCTCTTACCGCTCCTACCCACAAACTCTATAAGCCTGAGCCCACCTTCGCCCCAAATCATGCTTGTGCAGGTGGGGCTTTGGTTACGACTCCGAGGGGTCGAGGGACGAGCCCCGACACCTGGCGCGTGAAATCAGTTTCGTTTTAGTAGCGAAGAGCAGAGCTCGCAGACACAATCGCTGCAACCACGATCATAGTCATGCAGCACGCTACTCACAAAACTCATCGAACCGGCCTGGTTATGATAGTTATCCAGACTGGATACCAGAAGAAACAGTTATTGGTTGGGAGATGTTGTGAGTGGCCGCTTCAATAGGCAACGTCGCACTGGTACACTTGCATGTCGCCTTGGTGGTGGTCGTCGTCCGCGTCATCGCGTCGTCGTATCGCTGGTATTAGCTGTTGCACACCTACTTGTCGTAGGGGCGACACAGCAGGAGTAGTTCTAGCAGAGGTGCCGTTGGTGCTTGGTGTTGAGGTTGTGTGGGCGCGGGGAGTGAAGGAGTTTAGGTAAGGAGGTTAGGTTCGTTGGCTGGACATGATGCGGCCCCCGCTCTGCCACCACCGCGGCATCTTGTGTGCAGAGGAGGCCTTCATCCCTACATAACCTAGGAGAGGAAGCCCATTTTGCACAGGAACAGAGGAGCCGGAGCGCAAGAAACTCGAGGCGCCCGAGGACACGAAGCAGCTGCTCGAAGGATCCGAGACACTCCCATTACCCCGAATTCAGGATCCCCTCTCAGCTTAAGTGATTTCTCTCAGTGCTAGGGATTTTGTGATGTTGGGTCCTTCGAGAACCCGGGATTGAAGAGTCCGGGTTTTGGGCAAACCCTCAGGTGACGGGATACCCATGCAAACCCCTATTAAACAAACCCAGGCGTATATCTATTGTCAGACTTTTGTGTGCTATGCTATGCATGCTTGAAGTCCTGGTCCGTGACCTGCGCTCGTTTTGGGTGACTGTGCTTGCATGCACCAGAAAGATTTGGAGTCCGTGGTTGTGATGCGGGCTTCTAAGGTTCGTTTTGCGGGTCACGCTTCTTTTCCAACTTTTGCAAAGACTGGAGGCCAGGTACAGTCAACGCAGGCTCAGCCGAAAGACTTCCGACGAGCTCCAGCGGCACGCATGAAAACCAATCCCACGCAAGGCCCCTAAACCCGTACAAACTGAAAACAGAGGCAAAAAACCGTCCGGACATGTTCTGTCCCGGCCTTCACCTACTTTGACTTAGCTTCGTTCGCTAGGCCCGAAAAGACTCGGAACCCCCGTGGTCTTAGGTTCGTTATGAAGAGCTACATCAGAAGGTCGAAACAGGTAGAGAGTAAGCCTGGGTGAATTTCACCTTAGAATTAAAAGCCCAAGCCCTTGTTTGACCATGCAAGGTTGGAGGGTGAGTCGACAAAGCTTCTGGAGGGGCGCACAGAGGACTTGCGTGGAATTCAGGTGAGTGTTTTCTGTTGTCGAGGGTTCTGGGACTGGCGGCGGTCGCATCTCATCTATGTTGGGAGAAGGGCAAGGGTTGTTGATTCCGAGATATTTCGAGATTGTAGTACGGTGGCCGCAGCAGCATGCTAAAGGCCGTCATGCCTGTGCAACCAGCTCATCCAGCGTTGAGGAGGTCCATCGCCGATGGCCCAGGGCGCTGTTTGCGGCTCTGGCCTCTTGGATTTTTGGAATGTCGGGAGCCGCCGAAACAAGGGTTCTACAAGGTCTACATTGTTACGAAGGGCTACAATAAGGGGTCTTGAAAGGGTAACTACACTGGTTCTTTATAAAGGGGTTATATACTTTTCGGATTCTTTCAGGAGTTGCGAGGCGGGTTCTTCGAGAGCATGAAGTTGTCGTTGTGGAGTCCAAGGCTGCCACCTCTTCATATACGGGGGTTTCCGAAACCCTAATATACAGTACCCTAAACAGTAGGATCCGTATTATAAAGACCCCAAAATGAGGTCCCCCCTTATTTTCGAAAACTCATATACACCGGCTGACTGACCCCTGCACAGCGAAGGCTGCAGTGGCCCTCGTGGTGGTCGCCGTCGCAGCCAACGACACAGCAAGAGCCCAGACAAGCGATGCTCTGGTTCTTGAGGATGAAAAGCACTCCGGCTTAGAGTCTGGAGGCGCGCAGAGAGGGGCCTGGGCTTGAGCGCATAGTGGAATCGGGGGGTATCGAAGGCTTGTCACCGCAAGGGCGTCAGAGACTCCAACACCCAGAAAGCCACTTCTTGAGATTTAATTACGCTTGGGATCCCATGCCGGGACGCTGACACTGCATTATTGGAACTGGTAGTCTGTGGGTGCTGGGGCTTTTCTCTAGACTTGAGGACTTTACGGTTTCAGGGTTTCGGTGGAGAGGTGCGCAGCATGTCCGACTAAGGGGAAGCTCAATCCAACCTCAATCCGACACGCGTGTTGCAGATGGCTCTTGCCTTGAACATGCAGTTTGAGAATTCCCCTCGCAGCCGCCGATTCAATTCACGAGCATGTAGCACGTAGCCCCCATGACCGCCCCATGATGGAAAGGAGGCCTGCGTGGAGTTAGACAAAACCCAAGTTAGATGCTGGACACAGCGGGCGGAAGTTGGGATTTCGGCCCCGGCGCGTAGCAGAAATTCATAAACCCATAGAGAGGCCCAGGGCCTAGGGCCACGGTAATTAAGCAACTCAGAAAATCCGACAAGTCGGTCTGCCCCCCCGGGCCTCTCTCGTCTAACTCTCCTTCTGCGGGTTTCCGTTGCGGCGATGCAGCGGCGGTTACTGGCCGCCACTGCGGCCATGGTTTCAGGCCGGATTGAACTGAACGAAATTCGGTGAAGGGCCCCTTTTCCACCTCTACACCGGCACCGGTCAAGTGGAGGCTTAAACCCTGGGCTAAAACCCTCCCAGGGCTTGTGTAATCCCGTGAGAGTTAAAAGGAGGAGGGTGTTGTTTTTCGGTTTCGGTTTTGTGTTTCTCTGCTAGACTGCTGGACTTGACGGTGCAATCTCTTCCATGGTGACGAAGCCTGACACCCTTGCTTCGTGTGTGTGTGTGTGTTTGTTTTTGCCGTTGGGCTTGTGTGCTTGTGTGCTTGTGTGTGTGTGTGTTTGTTTGTGTTTGTGCTTGGCTGGTAGGTCGGACCTAATGATATGTTGTAGTGTGTAAAGTCTGGAGCATGTAATGTCGTGTGTCTCGGCCGATGATCTTTGGTGTGAAGCTTAAAGTGGGTAAACACGGTTTGAGCAACTTTCAAATCGACACTGATGCGAGATGATTCTGCAAGCTTCAACATCTCCTTTTGCTGATGCCAGTCGTTGTGAATGCTTGCCTGGCATTACCGAGGGCGAAGGTGGATACCTTGTCCTTCCAATCACACAAACCTGCACTCTGAGAATTCAACGCGGGAGTGGTGAAACCAAGATGCCTGAGATACCTTCCCATCAAGTTCCGAGCCGGCAGGAGCAAGCCCAAAGCAGATTTGTCTCACAAGAGTTCAACCTAGCTCCGCATTCCTCGTAACCTCTTCTACATGTTTTCAACCACATTACCACGACTGCCACCATAACCCCCGACATAAACACTTGTTTTTGCAGCTTTGGGCGTGCAAACCAAGGATGTTGCCGTGCCTTCCCTACAACACTTCTAGAGCACTTCCACCCTTCAAGAAGCCTTGTGAAACCCCTACAGAACCCTTTCACAACTCTTCCAGAACATCTAGAACCTCTCCTCGTTTATGGGTTCTTCCTAGAACCCGATTCTAGAAACCCTCTACTTGCAGCCTTATAGAACCAATGCTTTTCGAAGCTTATCCGAAGCCATTTAGAACCCTTAACAACCCTAAACCCTACACCTTAAACAACCCTGCCCTCAGGAGGCCTTGCTTGGCTGGGCCGAAGACCGGTTCCTCATCGCGTCGCGACAAGGCCAGGTGCCCAAAGCGCGTATTCGGTTTGGGATGGGTTTTGGTAGTTCAGGATTTAGGGTTTTGCGGTTTAGAGTCGCTGCAAACCAGATGCAAAAAAAAAGGCTTTGGAGAGAATCTGAAAAGAGGGATAAAGCTTCCCTGTTGTGGAACAGCTTCCATCAACCCTGGGAAGCTCTGGGGCCTCTTCTCCCTCACCAACCCGACGACCGAAACAGGCTCAGGGTGACCTCTGCCGAGTCGCTGGACCATCTGCCAGAGCTCTCTCAGCTCTTCGACTACTTGGAGCAAAGCGGCGCCAGTGGCCGGAGGGGGGGTTTAAGGTTCAGGGCTTCGTGGTTTTGGGGTTTAGGGGGTGGGTTCTGTAAGGCTCTGACTTTCAGGTCTTAGGACTCAGGGGTTTTGGGGCTTCAGGGCTTGGGACAGAGAGTGCCAGGGTAAGCTCGTGCTCAGAGGTCATACTGGCTCTGGGCAGAACAGCCGCAAGAACAGTCGTACGGTGCGTGAGGCTCATGCGTACTTGTAGGTACTGTTGTAAGTACCCATAGGCCCCTAGGTCCCTAAGTAGTTCCGTTTTGGGATTACCTTATAGGATTCTAAATATAAACCATAAAAAGGAACTACTTACTGGCCTATGGGTAGTAGTGAGTCTCAGGTAGCTAGCAGCTAAGGCTCAGGTTGACCAGTGAGCCTCCCATCCACAACCTGCAGGATTTGTTTTCACGCCTTGGTTTACGATGCATGCAGGTTATGGGTGTAACGCATGCATACAATGCTCGTATGTAAGACAGTGTTTTCAGGCAAGTGCACCTTGTACGTGTGTGTGTGTGTGCGCGGGTTCATGGTGTGACGATGTGTGCTTCTTTTGCGAGCATGATGTTGCCGGTCCATTAAAGCTGTTAGCCCAACGCGGGCGATTGGATGTTAGTTTTTGTCAGGGTCTTAAGTTGGGTTTACAGTTCAGTGTGATTCGAGCTTCTGGGGTTACCCTGCAGGGCTTTCGTCGGCCTCATCCAAACAGACTACGCCTTCCTTTATCTAATGGAACGTGCAGCTTATGGTAGAATTCTGGGCTTGTTTGGGTCAGGTCTTTCTGACCACTGCTATTTATCATTGCTGTGGTCATTGCTTCTAGTGTTAGTGCTTCTATCCTGACTGCCGTGTTATAAATGATGCGTTTAGTACGCTAGATAATGTTAATGTTGTTCTCCTTTTTCGATAAGGTTCTAAAACAGTCTTCCAGTGGCGACTGCATGAGAGGTCTGCAGGATGTGGAGCCACGTGCAAGCACGGATTCCGCTGCCGGCTACGGGCTGCTTGCGCGATATTTTGCACACGAGATGTTTTGCAGCGTTGCTGCTGCTGTGAAGGGGTGTGATTTTTGGTTCTTTGTGACACGAGATTTGTTGAAAACCAGTTCGGAAATTCGGCTGCCTAAAGCTTTCCTCAGTGGTGTTGAAGTTAGCAGTGGACCATTGCGCCTGTTGGATACTTGACTTAGCAAATTGGGACGGTCTCTGGTTATCTGGGTTTCGTTCGGGGTAGGACACCGTTCCCTTTGCTAGGCTGAGTTAGGCACTGAAGGTCGGCGTTTATGCAATCCCTTTTGTGACTACCGGTTGCTGATTGGTGTTGGCCCCTTCTTGAAGGGATTGCGTGTAACCCCTGACCTTCACACAACCAGTCCTCAGAACCGTCGAACGAGTTTTCTGCGGTGCGACCTAGTCAGCTGGGCGGGTGGGAAAAACTAAGACGGACTTGGTATTGTCCCAGTATAGTTTTGCACCCACAACGTGTCTCGGTTGGGCCGGAGGTGAATGATCTTATATTGCGATGCAAGGTTTTGCCTCTGAACCCTTAAGCCCTCAGCATAGGCTGTTTGCCAAGCGGCCTTTTCGGCGTGGCGAGCTAGTGGTGTCCA
Organism: Symbiodinium necroappetens; assembly: GCA_905231915.1. Classification (NCBI taxonomy): domain Eukaryota; class Dinophyceae; order Suessiales; family Symbiodiniaceae; genus Symbiodinium; species Symbiodinium necroappetens. The sequence continues at coordinate 847 of CAJNJA010043475.1, read as the reverse complement.
TCCCACGGGCAATCTGCCTGCGCGCAAGCGAGGCGAGGTAGCTTGCTTTCGAACGGAGTTGTATCTTCGTAAAGGGCTTCGGTTTAGGGTTCAGGGATGCAGGACAACGAGGCCTGTTGCAAAAAGGGCCCTAAACCCTATTTATGAAGCGATATACTGTTCCTCTTCCTTGATTCAAGGGTTTGGAGTCTTTCGTAACCCTGAATCCATTGTCGTAGCCCTTCCAGAACCCCTTATCAGACGGGGGTATACGAACCCCAAAACCCTAATTCTGTTAAAGCCCCCCCAAACCCTAAACCCTAAGCTCGTTAAACCCAAGCCCCTAGGCAAAAAACCCTTAACCCTAAACCTCGTAAGCCCCACCCTTTAAAGTGCCCTGTTTTTGTCTCTAGGAATTCAGCAAGCTGTCCCCTGATCTGGCGGCTGCCGCCGCGCTTCTTAGAGCTCTTCGACGGCCTGCAGGTTTAGGGGTTTATTTAGAGATTGTAGGGCTTTGGGCTTAGAGTTACGGGAGGGTTTGGGGGGGCTTAGTTCCCAAAAGGGCTTTACAACTAGGGTGCTGATTTCCTGTAGGGATCTAGCGATTTAGGGCTTTTGGGTCCTAGATTAGGGTTTAGGGGTTTAGGGTTTAGGGTCTCTTGTCTTCTTTGGAAACTCCTATATCTGTCTCTTAGGTTCTCACCTATTCACAGATCAGGGAAATACACGTACGTCTAAGCATGGATGTAGAGGTAGACATACCTACGTACCTACCTCTCTCGCTACACACACACATATACATATACATATATATATATATATGAGCATTGATCTAAAGGTCTTTGTGTGGGGATTATATAAAACGGTT
>CAJNJA010043474.1:63256-101553 GCA_905231915.1 Symbiodinium necroappetens | reverse complement strand
GGGCGTGAGGGTTGTCGGCTTGTGTATGCCAGGATCCGGGCGTCGATTCCTTCTACAAAGTCGTGCTGAAGCATTGGAAGCACCTCCTTCCCGACCTTTCGAAAGTGCCGAAGGTGGACATCATAGATCTGCGCGACTTGCCGGAAGACACACCCGCCAAGCGGAAGGGGGTGAAGACGGAATTCTTGGAGATTGTCAAGATAGAAGACGATGACGAAGAAAACGAGGAGGAACAATTCAAGAAGCTCCCTGAAGCCAGCCTCAGCTTGGAGGAGATCAACCAAAAGATTGAATATTTGAGGTGCTTTGTTTTGCAGATGTGCATATAAAAGGAACATGGCCAATTCGTTCCAGTAAGTTCAGAAGGCCTTGGCTTGCTTTCGATTGTGTGCACTGGCTTGGCTTACATCTATGTGTGTGCGGGTTATGGTTGCCCATCTTACATAAACCCTTAATCGACAAAACTCCATGCACTAGTAGACGATAATCGTTCCAGAGCGTATATGGAGGGTGTGTGTGTGTGTGTGGGTTAACGGTGTAAAACATCAAGAAGGGATGATACTTTCATGATTGTATGAATAAACGCATTCGTGTATCCGCTTCTACGAGTGATACTTCTAGTGCTCTTGTGTTTGCTGGTCTGCCACTGGGTACTGCTAGTACAACTCTGCTAATATACTTGCCGATGTCGTGTGTTACAACTCTAGCAAAACAACAGCAACAACGACGACAGTCAATTATCGAGTATTTCTGCATTTAGCAATATTAATTTTCACCTTAGCCATCATGGGACTCACACCACGAGACTTCGACTCTAGCAAGCTATAAGGATTATTAACATTATTACACCATTGACACCTCTGCTACTACTACTACCAATAGAAGTACTGCTATTAATACCAGAATGACCTACTTTATTCCCTCCGTCACAATCAACTAAGGGCCTGCTGCGACGATGGTTACGGTGTGATTGCATTGGATGATGATGATCTGTTGCTGGACGCCGTGGACACGCAAGTGGCTGATGCGCAGGCTTTGGAGGATGGTGCTCTGGAAGCAGGAAAGTGGACCCCAGCATCCGAGCAGAAAGCTGCTGCAGGTAGGGATTCCAGTTGTGTTGTGAGCCCATGGACATGCAAGTTCCATGTGTATCTATATAGGCATTCCAGTTGTTGTGAGTTTGCGCACATGCTGGATTCATCGTGTACTGTCTGTTAACTCCAGCACTGCCACAAAACTTGTGTATGCATGCAATTTCAGGTGGAAGCGACAGCCTCCTGCAGCAGACGTTGAGGGAGTTTGACGATGAGGACGAGATTCCAGTCGTAAGCCGAGTCAGCCAGTTCGTGAACCGAAGCTACAAAAACCAACCCCCACCCGAGAGCAACTATGAGGAGTTGACTTCAAAACCTATGCCAGCGCCCTGCACTCCAAAGACAAAGCCTTCGACACCCGAGCCATCGACAAAGAAAGACCATGAGCTGGCTAAAAAACTTCGCAGAGGTGAGCGGCTTGAGGTTGGTGAGTCCAGCGAAGCCCGCCGGAGGCTGTTTGAACAGCCAATCCTGGCTGTCGAAGAGGAGAAGACAGCTGAAACAGAAGATCTCGCATGCACAGATGAAGAGAAGGAGCGCGAGGTTTTCCATGACACAGTGCGCCAAGCTCTAGAGCAGAGTGCCGCTCTTGAGGAGGATCGATTCGTGGGTGTGCATAAACAAAAACAAACTCGGAGCATGTGTATGTATGTGTACATATATATATATATATATTATATGTACATATATATATATATAAAGATAGGTTCCGGTGTTGTTATTGCTAGGTGACTTCTATTTGGATGGGTTTTTGCTAGTGATGGTCGGGTGTGCACAAGTTGCACATGAATAGCTGCTTCTTTGCTTGTAAGCACGACGCAGAAAGAGGACACACATGTACGTATGTAGACCTGTATGTATATACATCATATGACACTTTATAAACTGCACAGGCGCGTGATGTTGTGTATGGCCATGACACATCTGCATGTGTAAATGGAAACACATGCATGAGCCCATTTAGTATGTGAGCAGTTTTTAAGTAGAAGCTTATACCGGTTCCAACCATGGGATGATGGATGGATGGATGTATGGATGGATGGATCGATGGTTGGACTCCATTATATATCTAATATATATATATATGCATATATATGTATATATATATACATATTTATGTATATATACATATCCATGTATATATACATATATGTACATATGTATATATATATACATATGTATATATATATATATCTATACATATTTGTCCTATATAGATATGTTGAATCTGCTTCTCTCTGTTAAGTACGTAGTGGTGGTGTCCTTGTGGTGTGTATTCCTGCAGATGTATCTTCTACAACGAAAGATGAGCGATTGTGACTTCGGTTCTTTGCTTCAGGAGGAGAAGCGGAAGAACAGCAAGGGCAAGCGCAAGGTGCGACTGCAGAACATCATTGGTTTCATCGAAGGGTTCAAAAATTCTATACAGGGAGCTTGACTTTTGCTGTGGACTATGCACATGTAGATCAGGTTTGTAGTTAGATGTGTGAGAGCCTTGCAGTAGCCTGGCAGGTGGAGCGAGCGAGCTCCTCGAAGAGTGAAGATTCCCGGGTGGAGGTGGTAGAGGAGGCGGATGAGGATAGTGTGTGCTCCGTGGACCTGAAAAAGCATCCCAAGGAAACCAAGAAAAAGCCAGTTCCAGAGGAAGAGGAGGATGAAGAGGAGGATGAGGTGCCAAGACCAAGAGCGAAAACAGGCCACCAGAAGACTAAGCCGATCCAGCGTAACAAGATGAAGCCAGAGGCAGAGGCAGAGGAATTGGAGGAGGATGGTGATGAGGATGAGGTTCCGAAGCAGATGAAAAAAGCCACCCAGCCCAAGAAGCCAGTTCCAGACGAAGACTTGCACATGCAGGAGGATGAAGAGGAGGATGAGGTTCCAGAGCCCCCGAAAAGAGGCCCCAAGAAGACCGAGCTGAGCAAGCCGCCCAGCAAGAAGAAGGCAGATTCAGAGGAAGAGGAGGAGGATGATGAGGTTCCGGAGCCCCGGAAAAGAGGAGGCCGCAAGAAGACCGAGCTGAGCAACCCGCCCAGCAAGACGAAGCCAGTTCCAGATGGAGACTCTGAGGAGGATGATGAGGATGAGGTTCCAGAGCCCCCGAAAAGAGGATGCCCCAAGAAGACGGAGCTGAGCAAGGCGCCCAGCAAGAAGAAGCCAGTTCCAGATGAAGAGTATAAGGAGGATGATGAGGAGGACGAGGTTCCGGAGCCCCGGAAAAGAGGAGGCACCAAGAAGACCGAGCTGAGCAAGCCGCGCAGCAAGAAGAAGCCAGTTCCAGATGGAGACTTTGAGGAGGATGATGAGGAGGATGAGGTTCCAGAGCCCCCGAAAAAAGGAGGCCCCAAGAAGACCGAGCTGAGCAAGCCGCCCAGCAACCAGAAGCCAGTTCCAGATGAAGACTTTGAGGAGGATGATGAGGAGGATGAGGTTCCAGAGCCCCCGAAAAAAAGAGGCCCCAAGAAGACCGAGCTGAGCAACCTGCCCAGCAAGAAGAAGCCAGTTCCAGATGATGAGGAGGATGAGGTTGACGAGCCCCCGAAAAGAGGACGCCCCAAGAAGACCGAGCTGAGCAGCCTGCCCAGCAAGAAGAAGCCAGTTCCAGGTGGAGACTTTGAGGAGGATGCTGAGGAAGATGAGGTTCCCAAAAGAGGACGCTCCAAGAAGACAGAGCTGAGCAAGCCGCCCAGCAAGAAGAAGCCAGTTCCAGGTGGAGACTCGCAGGAGGATGAGGAGGATGAGGTTCCGGAGCCCCCGAAAAGAGGACGCCCCAAGAAGACTGCCCCGAGCAAGCCGCCCAGCAAGAAGAAACCAGTTCCAGATGGAGACTCGCAGGAGGATGATGAGGAGGACAAGGTTCCGGAGCTCTTTCCCAAGAAGGCTGTGCGCAGCAAGAAGCAGCCAGTTCCAGAGGAAGTGGAGGATGAGGTTGACGAGCCCCGCTCCAAAAAAACTAAGACGACTGAGCCAAGCAAGCCGTCGAGCAAGAAGAAGCCAGTTCCAGAGGAAGAGGAGCGTGCTGAAGAGGATGAGGTTCCGGTTCCCAGGAAAAGAGGCCCCAAGAAGACTGTGCCCAAGGAGAAGTCAGACCCAGAGGAAGCTTTGCAGGAGCATGAACCAGAGGAGTCAGGCCCCAAGAAGAGGCTTCGCCTCAACAAGAAGACGCCAGTTTCAGTGGAGGTGGAGAAGGAGGAGGTTCCAGAGCCCCCGTCAGAGTCGCCACAGCCAGAATCGTCCGATGATGATGGGGTGGAGGATAAGTCATCCCAGCCGTCTGGGGATGAGCTAGAGGATCTTGGAGCAGTTCCGGTGGCAAAAGCCAAAGCGAAGGGGAAAGCTAAAGCGAAAGCAAAGGCCAAAGGGAAAAGCAAAGCAAAGGCGAAGCCGAATCCCAAGGGGGTGCCAAAGAAGAAGGGTCCGGGTCGCCCGAGCAAGAAGTTTGACGAGGACGACAGTGCTCCCAGGGTTGCCTTCGCACGGAGGACGATGCCCCAGACGGAGCCAGCCTCGTTCCGCTGGCAAGCTATTGTGAATGTGTTTGCCCGCTCCATTGTGCCGAAGCTTCGCGATCACATGCTCCCCTGTTCCTGCTGGGAGGTTCCCCAGTGCACAAAAACATGGCATGCAACACGAATGTCAGTTTTCATGCTGTGCATGTTAATTGCTTCTGCAGCAGAAGTTGACATTTTTTGCAGGAGCCCTGGTACAACCTCGCCAGCCGCGTGTTCAGCAATGAGGATGCGGAGGACGACTGGACACTCAAAGAGTACGAAACGCAGCTTGAAGCGAAGGTGGATCGGTTTGTGCGCATGGCGACGGAGCAGCTGTGATGTCGTGATTTGTTTCAGAGCTGAGTGCTTCAACCTATATGTATGTTTGTTAGTCGAATTTATACTGTTAGTGCCTCACGATTTCATGTACCCATATGATATCGGACCTGCATATATGCTATGTACAGGCATGGAACCCTCGACTAGTCGAAAGCTACTCAGCTGCGAAGAAGAGCTGCGCTTTTGCAGCCTCTGAAGACACGTGTGCAAACGGCACGCGTGCATTTTGGTAGGGGGGCAGCACGTGCCAACATGTGCAGCCTGGGCGATCCTGTGCTTCTGTGCGTGTGTGTGCACACATGCAGACAATACCATCCTGGGGAAGCGATTCCGCCACTGGAGTGAGAAAAGTGTGAAAGTTCTGCCACAGTGGATCGTCTTGCAAAACCGTTAAAAATCAATTAACAGCTGATGTGTGCTCACATGTGATCAATTCGAATAACCTGCCTCCTGGATGCAGGTTTTCTTCATGCCTCGCCACAGCTGCGTGAACCTCTGGAAGTTCGGCGTGGGACCACAGCCAAGTGCTCCACTGCAACCCTGGGCTTTACTTTTCTAGGTTTGGGTTGCATGTCGGTTTATAGGGTTTATGGGGTTTCTATATATCTATATCTATATATATATATATATTATATAGGCTTCATCGGGTTTATTTATATATGTATATATATATAGTATAGGGTATATAGGCTTTGTAGGGTTTATCTATATGTATATATATAGGGTTTATAGTAGGGCTTCTAGGGTTTATACGGTTGGGTACTTTGAAGATAAGGGCTCTATGAAGCGGAGGTTCTGTTACATTCTGAGGAGATTATACCGAAGTCGTGCACCATGGGGTCCATAAATCCTTGCTACGGCGTAGGTTGGGTCTGCCTTTGTCTGGGTTTTCGTGTCTGCATGTACTACTCTCCCTCTCTCTCTCTCTCTCCCCCTTCTCGTCTCACTCGTTCGCGATCTCTCCCTCTCTCTTCCTCTTTCCCTCTGTGTAGTTCGTGACAGGAAGCCACTACCCAGTACGAGATCCATCACATCAAGACTTTAATTATTTCGGGCTCCATCCCATCAGGACTTCGGAGGTTGGGGAGGGTTTCGAAGGTGACCTAATTAAAGAGGTTTACTTGGAAATCTTGCTCGAGTCTTGAAGGCCCTCGTATGCAATCCACATCAGAGTGCATGGAGTGATTATGTTTCATCTGTGTTTTTAGCCGGGCTTTGCTTCAACAAATTCCCGAACCGAAACCCGCCATATGCAGAAAGCCTCGAAAGTCCCGAGCGTCACGAGACTACTTTCGATCCCTGAGCTATCTAGCAACAGGTATAAAGATGTTCTTAGTATAAGGTAGTTATCATAAGTACCCCTGTAGTAGGAATGTACGGGCACGCCGTTAACTCATATATGTGTACTTATATATATACACATATATGTATATTTATTTATTTATTTATATCCAGGTCGTTGGATGGCCCTTATAAGGTTGAGTGGGGATCATACACATGTAGTACCTACATAGAGGCTTCTAGGAAACCATATATGTGGGGTCCTATAAACCCTGTAAACCCTCTATATATATATATTAAACCCTCGATCTATAAACCCTATAAACCCTCTATAATAAACCCTCTATATATATATATAAACCCGAGCTAGCAACCTTAGTTTCTAGTCTAGACACATCTGCCAAGTGTGCCTTTAATGATGTAGAATGAGATCCCTTTGCAGCTTTTGTCAACGATATCTGGAAAAGAAACTAGCTCTAGATATGTTCTATATGTGTTTATATAAAACCCTATTCCAGAGCTGTGCATCAAACTTGCCGCCCAGCGCTTGCAGAGCTGCATTCACCGCTCAGGCCTTCGATCAAGCTGTTGCAGAACTGCCTAACCTATGCACAGTTACATACAGAAAGTTAGCTATGTAGATAGTGTATATATATATATATGTATATATATATAATTACATACCTATGGAGTTTTTATGTGTATATATATATACATATGTCTGGATATGTAGTTGTGTAGAGATCGATCGAGGGTGTGGTTCAGGGTTTATGTATGTATACAGAGATCGAGGGGTCCGCAGGTGTTATGTAACCAAATTCTGTGAATACAGTGACTACTTAGGCTTTTCTTTTCGTTTTTTTTCTAGTTGTGATTAGAGGGAACATTCTAAGGGTTCAAGAAGGATTGCTGCCATGACTCCAGCAGACTTCGATGTCTTCGTTAGACGGCTCTTCGTCCTCGGGACACCAAAGGTTCCGCGGCTTTTGCCCAGTGACAGGGTTCGGATGTTTTCGTTGTGTCTATCTCCATCTAGCATTCAGCAGCGGTGTTCTTCTATGTGCGAACTCTAGATGCAGTTGCAATTGGAGATCAGTAACTAGGCCTCACGGATTGTGTAAACTATTCAAGGATCCGTGATTCAAGAAGATCCTGGTAATCAGTAATGAAAACCAAGCTGAAACAAAAAGCAGCCCGTGGTTGGGAATCACCATATAGGTGCAACCTTTATAATGCACCCCAAGCTCTTACTATTTCATCCTGCCCTGTAAAACCATGAGTATCAACCCCCCAGCCCTATAAACCCGATAGTACTTATATATATATATGTATACATATGTATACATACCTTGACCCTATATAGTATATATATACATACAAAATACATTACACAATATGTTTTTAGATACATAACCCCTCATCAAATATCGATGCGGCATATAGGTAATTATTTATGAAAATATGCATAAGAATGTATATATTTCTGTATATATATATAGACATGCATACCTAACCTTGTCTATGTATATATATATATATATACAAATATACTTCTTTCCATAAACATAAACATATATATATATATATGTATTATGTAAACCCACATCGGGGCCGCTGTATGTATATATAGGTTAGCTCTCTCTCTCTATAAATAAATATATATATATACACACATACTTATACATATACATATATACATATATATATATATACATAATATACGGACCAATGATCGGTTGGTCTCGAATATACCAGCTACAGCGTTTATATATATATATGTCGCAGTCATGTATTCAATTCTACAACGACGGGGCTCATGTACCTTTTTGGCTCCTGCAAGGTTATTCTAGGGTACGGGGGTGAGGAGGTTTAGTAGAACAGGAATAGAACAAGTAAGGTGTTACTTGGCTCCCCGCGCAAGCCCCGCGAAACCAAACCTCGGCTCAACATACCTCCTTATAATTCTCTACCTCCCTATATAGAGATGCCTCTCTCCCCTGACCGAACAATTGAGGTTATCATCTTCCTGGTCCTTTTGGTGTGGTGGCTGGATATCTCCCCGGATTCAGGCATCCAGTTCTTGGATTACTTTGCGGGAAGGGCTCGTCTGGCTTTGGTTGCTGAAGGTGCAGGATACAAAGTACAGGCGTACGACAAGGCCTATGGGGATGCCCTCGGGAAACGCAAGAATAAGAGATCATCCATGGACTTGAATTCCAATGCAGGAATGGTGAGGCTTCGTGTGCATTGGTATGGTGTCGTTCTATTTGCGTTTCGCTTCTAGGAGCTACCGTGACTTCCGGAAGGCCTATATATATTGGCTTCTACATGTACATACATATATAAAACTACACTCTGCTATCTCTTATAGTTTATGTCCACATGTATATGTACTCCTCCACGGACCCTTCACAAGCCTACTAGAGAACCCTTTGTAGATCGACGCCTCAAAAGAAACCCTGTATGTATGTGTATACACAGAGGGTTTCTTTTGATATAAGAATATATATATACATATATGTACACATATATACTAATTTAATACACTCTTCTGATCCTACAATATATAGCAGCCAAGGATAGCCATCTCCTTGATCTTGCGGTCGAAACTGGACCAGCTGGTGGCAGCCTTTGGAGTGGTGTGCTCAAGTTTCGTGCCGGTTAACAAAGGCACGTCTAAGAGATGCTACCTTTGTCCTCTAGGAGATGAAAGCAGTCTTGCTGTTCGAAAGGGCAACAAACTCATGGCCAGGACAGGTAATTAGTCGGGAACCTATAGAAGCTAGATTCCAAGGGATGTCTCTGAGACCTCATGTGCTTGTGATGCATGTGTGTGCACATGTATTCTGCAGGAGCACAATCTTGATGCATTTGGTCGTGGCGGCTGGTGGCCACTATGTCTTGGAAAACCCACAGGGGTCTTTGATAGCCCTACACGATCGCTACGTAAAGTTCTTGCATCGACTGCTACGCCTGGGTGTGACAGTGCCTTTCCAGCAACACTTGTACAGGAAAGTGCCTCTTGTGTGTTTGTTGCTTTGTAGCTAGGTTGCAGTGCTGTGAAAACTAAGACGTTCAAAGTTTCGATGTGGATGAGAAAGTTCCAATCTTTCACGTGGAAGCGGACGTGGCTGTGGTCTACTTCGGACATAATCGGCCGCCTAGACTTGGGACCTATGACTGCTGAAGAACGAGAAACCAATGTCCAGACGGTAGACCGTGAGGAGCGGAACGGACGTGTTTGCTGGACTGCCAACAAAAACCTGAAACCGACTCAGCCCCTTAGCCAGTTTAGCAAAACCCATAGTTTTGAAACCATATGTACAGATCTAGATGATACTTGCCTGATCCTAGTATCCTCTGTCATTGCCCAGGGAGTATACCTTCTGCTACGCGCGCCACTTCGTGCTGATGCTGGAGGATATGATGGCTCAAAGGCCGATCGAGTTCACGGAGACCCAGCTGCAAATTTGGTTTGCATATAAGTGTTCACAATATTAAAGTAACTAGGGTAGATGGTGCATTTGTAGAACCGTATATACTAGGGTAAAACTAAGTTCCGCATGAAGGACAACCCAGTCGTACCTAGTAGCGAAGCATTCCCCATAACCCGACAAAGAATGTCTCTGTCAGAGTGGTATAACACAAGGCATACACTCTAAAGCCCTTATGTACATATATATGCTTAGAATGATCTTAAAATCCTGAATAGGAAGTACCCAAAACAGGGTCTATATAGGATATGGCCTCGTCTAAAATATTGGCTTTGGGGTCCGGAGTGGTCGGGTGTATATAGGGTTGGGGTTTATATATAGGGTTAGCCCTATAAACCCTAAAACCCCATATAAAGCCTTAAAACCCCAAACTCTAAACCCTAATTTAAAACCCTATATAAACTCTAAACCCTAAAACCTATATATATATATAGGGTCGAAACCCCATAAAACCCTAAACTCGACCACGCCTATAAATACCCTCAACCCAGAACCTGGAAACCCTAAACTGGAAAAGCCCCGAAATTCACTTATGTAACTTGTTCCGTCCTATTCCATGCAGTGCCTCCCCTGCAAACTCGCCAATGTAAATGGTGCTGCCAGTATCTTCACAGACCTGCGTTGTCTTGCTTAGGGCTTCAGGGCTGGGTGAGTTGGGGTTTAGGCAGGGTTGATATTACAGGGGGTTCTGGGGGCTCACAAAGGGCTTTATAACAGGACTTAATTATTATTCTGTAATCTGTACAAGATCAGGGTAAAGGTCTGGAAGCCAGTTCTTTGGGTGAGCGCGTAATTTTGGGCACAAGGCCTATATACCAAACCCCCTTTTAATTAGGACTTACTATCCTGAAAAGGAAGTACCCAAAACAGGGTCTCTAGGATATGGCCCTGTCTATATCTATGTATCTTGGCACTTGTCCAGTCTGCCGAATCAATGATGTTCCTATGTACGCCTCTCTGGACTGTCAAATCCTGAACCACTAGTATGTAAGGCTCTCTGAATGGTCAAATCCTGAACCCCTATATATATATATATAAGGCTCTCTGAATGGTCAAATCCTGAACCCCTATATATATATATACATACACCCTCGATCAACCCCGAACCTCGAAACCCTAACCTGGAGAAGCCCCGAAATACACTTATGTAACTTACTGCGTCCTATTCCATGCAGTGCCTCCCCTACAAACTCGCCAATGTAAAGGGCTGCATGGGTGAATTAAATTGGGGTTCAGGCAGGGTTGATATTACAGGGGGTTCTATAGGGGCTCAAAAAGGGCTTTAGAACAGGACTAAATTTTTATTTTTTTCTGTAGAAGATCAGGGTAAAGGCCTAGAAGCCAGTTGTTCTTTGGGTAAGCGAGTAGATTTGGGCACAAGGCCTACAAACCAAAACCCCCAACAGTAGGTAAGGCACCTATATAACCAGGCTAGCATTCTACAGACACCCCAGCTACCAATTAAAATAAAGCTTTGGTTCTGCTTGTGGTGTCTTACAAGGCTGTGATGGGATTGTGGTAGATGGGGGTTTGACTACACTGGTTTGGGAACGTTGGCACTCTGGTCTGAGTTATGTGTCTAGCAGATAAGCTGTGCCATGGGGTTCTTATCCGTCACAATTTAAGGTCCAGTGCTACGTACATTAGGTGTTGTCCTGGAGATCCAAGTCTAGCCAGGCAATGTTGTTGTTGCCATCCTGTCCACCATTGGAATTCGGATGCCTGGGTCAGGGCTTGTGTCTGCGCTGCCCGGTAAGTGCTTCTTGGGCGCACGTATCAACCGCCCCTCGGGTGAAGCTGTTATCTCGAAGCGTCAGTTGGGGTCCGTGATGACAATGTCCTCCACCTCTGGCTCCGTAACCGGTCCAGATCGAATCGGTAACGAGATCCCAATAGCGGGGTCACCTCGTGTAGGACCATGTAGCATCTCGCCGCTTCTGGCGGTGGTGGCCGTTCACGCCACAGTGTTCTTGTTGGCTGCAGAAACTAGGGACCCTTAAAAGTACTGTAAAGTGTCTATGTTCTAGATTGCCAGGATCCTTATATCTGCTAATATTTGATAAGCTTAATTACCCTCTTATATAATATGTCGAGATGTCTACCTGCATATGTCCTCTATTAGTTCATATATATATACATAGATATAGAGACTCGCTAGCAACCCTAAACTATGTCCCTCTATATAGGTGTATATATCTATATATGTGTGTGTGGTGTGTACAGAAGCCTCAGGTGGCTAGCTGGGTCCGACATATGAACTTTATGCACAGGGGTATAGACAGGAACAAGAATTAGGATCCATCTTGGTTGGGGTTCGGGCAATTCCTCGCTCACTGATGCCAGGGCTGATGGCTGGGATCTAATGTGCTATTCTAGCAGAACTTGCTAAACCTAACTTACATCGGGTAGCTTAAGATGACTGGATCTTATGTTTCTCCTCAAGGACAACCTGCAAAACCTCCAACTAGTGTTCCAACTCTCCAGGAATGGGTTTATAGAGTTCGCACAGACTTAGTCCTCAAGCTTCTATATATATACATATATATATATGCACATATATATATAGCTATTTATTTATATACTTGTATAAGTAAATATATAAATAAATCCCATAAACCCTATATAATGTCTAAACTCTATAAACCCTGTAAAGCCTATAATTAAAGCCTATATATAAATATATATGTATATGTGTATATAAACCCTGTCAAACCTATATATATATATATACATATATATATACCCTATATATATACTTTGAGTTTATATTGGGTTTATAGGGCTTCTAGGCTTTATTAGGGTTTATAGGGCTTATAGGGTTGATAGTGTACCCAGTAGCAAGCCCATCTCTGCATCATCTCAGGTGTCCGACAAGCCCCTCATCCAATTGTGGAACCAGATGGACTTCGAATGGGGTGACTTGTGGCATGACTGCGACCTCATGGATGTAGTTCGTTATGCTCGCGGTTCTAAAAAACTGGAAATCCCCGAAGCCTGGAGGCCACACCTGCCGAGCCACCTCTAATGCAAAGGAGTTTTCGAGGACTTCTTAAGTCAGGGTAGTGCTGTCATGATTGGGGCCCAGCCCTTCTGGATATAAGTTGTCCCTGCCTATGCCATTTCATCTTTCTAGGTGCATCGCAACTGAAACCGTACCCTATAGGAGTACATTTGTAACTAACCAACCTACACCTAGACATCCGGAAATGAATCCCCTTCCTGCACTCCTATCCATGTAGATGATGGCTGAACACTATGCTATTGGCAAACCCCTGACAGAATAAAAACTAGGGGACCTCACGCAAGTTGGCAATGCATATAGATGTAGATGTTTCTGAGAAAGCCCAAACCCTATAAGCCCTATATAGAGACTATAGAGACCCTATATATATATATATATAAATCATATATATATATATGTAAACCCTATAAACCCTACAAACCCAAACTCACTAATATTATTGTATATTTCGTTTCCGTACATGTATATAGATAGAACACCGATCTAAGTTCCATTCCCAAAGGCAGACCTGGTACGTGAATCCTCTATCCTTATATAAAGCTATGTATTTAAGAGGTGCTCTGGCTTAATTCGGGCCTGCTCTGTGGTCACGTCACCACAGCTCCTGTGCAATGTGGCTGTTTGGCAGCTCTGGCCTTCTGTAGGTTAAGTCTATTTCAGCCTGCATTATGAAGCTTTGTCTATCGGGAAAAAATATCTATGGGGGTTGGCTTCAGTTTACGTTCAGGGTGGTTTTGCTGTCTTCGGGATGTGGTCTTAAAAGTGCTAGCAGTGCCAGCATGCCCTCACGTGTCTGTGTATGCAGATATACATACATAATATGTACGCTCGTGTGCGTGTGTGTATGTGGATATATATATATACATACATATGTCATACCGATATATGTCTGTATGAAGATACTTGTACATACACTTGTGTATATATGTCTAGATGCAGAATTGCATATATATATATATATGTATACACGCACATACAGACACGTCTACATATAAGCCCATGTATCCACATGCATATGTGTTTATATATATATATATGCATATATGTGTGTAGATGTAAATATTTATGTGTATGTATATGTATATGTACAACTTTATGTATATATGTATGTATACGTATGTATGTATGTATGCATGTATGTATGTCTTTATGTATGGATGTATGTATGTATGTACGTATATCTGTATGTATGTATACGTATGTATATGAATTTGTATATATGTACAAAGGTATATAGGTCTATATGTATATATGTATACATGCATATGTGTATGTACATGTATATGAATATGTATATGTCTATGTATATGTATGTGTAGTTGTATATGTATATGTATATGAATATGTATATGTATTTGTACATGTATGTATGTAAGTATATGTATATATGTATATATGTATATATGTATATATGTATATATGTATATATGTATATATGTATATATGTATATATGTACTTTCCTATATATGTATATACATGTATATATGTTTATATGTTTATATATATATATGTATGTATATGTATCTAGGTATATGTCTATGTATATATGTATATGTATATATGTATATGTATATGTATATACATGAAAACATATGTACATGTACATGTACATCTATATATGCATGTTTGTGTGTGTGTGTATATGTATGTGTGTATGTATATAGAGGTATGCAAGCATGTATGTATATGTATATATGTGATTTGTAAATTAAGCAAGGATGTATGTATGTATATGTATCTATGCATGTATGTACGTATATGTGTGTGTATATACATACGTATGTGCGTGCAGATGTATGTATATATATATACATATATGTATGTATGTGTATATGTATAAGTATGTCTCTATGTATGCATGCAAGCATGTATGTATAAGTATATATATATATAGGTATGTATGTATGTAGATGTATATATGTCTATATGCATATATGTATATATATATATGCATATGTATGCATATATAGGTACATATGTATATATGTATATATATATATTATATATATATACATATGTTTATATAGACGACTTGAGAAAGGGATTCATGAAGAATGCCGTTCGAGGCTCAAAAATGCAATTCTTCATGGCTGCCACGTCGAATGGTGAGGGCGTGAAAAACGGAAGGCGGATTTGGCCGGGCTGCGGGCGGGAAAGGCCGGGCTGCGGGCGGGATTGGCCGGGCGGCCTGCGGCGGGCCTTTCGACGTGGCCTTTTGCCATTCTTCGCGAATTTCACGCGCAATTGCATTCTTCACGTCTTGCTTGGTGACAGGCAATGGTAGCGAGATTTCGATCGATCTGTCCTTCTCGAATCTATATATATATATATATATAGGAAGCGAGTAGATTGTGGACGTCACCACCCCGTGAAGAATACACTTTCTCCCGCCGGTCCAGGTTTATCTGTCTAATGTATTTCTTCATTCGGCAGGGCCACATGAAGAATGCATCTCGGGATGGCCCTCCCCAGGAACCCGGCTAATGAGATGCATTCTTCATTCGGCAGGGCCGCTTGAAGAATGCATCTCGGGATGTCCCTCCCCAGGAACCCGGCTAATGAGATGCATTCTTCATTCGGCAGGGCCGCTTGAAGAATGCATCTCGGGATGGCCCTCCCCAGGAACCCGTCTAAGGAGATGCATTCTTCATTCGGCAGGGCCGCTTGAAGAATGCATGTCGGGATGGCCCTCCCCAGGAACCCGGCTAATGAGATGCATTCTTCATTCGGCAGGGCCGCTTGAAGAATGCATCTCGGGATGTCCCTCCCCAGGAACCCGTCTAAGGAGATGCATTCTTCATTCGGCAGGGCCGCTTGAAGAATGCATCTCGGGATGGCCCTCCCCAGGAACCGGCTAAGGAGATGCATTCTTCATTCGGCAGGGCCGCATGAAGAATGCATCTCAGGATGGCCCACCCAGGAACCCGTCTAAGGAGATGTATTCTTCATGCGGCAGGGCCGGATGAAGAATGCATCTCAGGATGGCCCTCCCCAGGAACCCGTGTCAGGAGATGCATTCTTCATTCGGCAGGGCCGCATGAAGAATGCATCTCAGGATGGCCCTCCCCAGGAACCCGTCTAAGGAGATGCATTCTTCATTCGGCAGGGCCGGATGAAGAATGCATCTCGGGATGTCCCTCCCCAGGAACCCGTCTAAGGAGATGCATTCTTCATTCGGCAGGGCCGCATGAAGAATGCACCCCCACCCCCACCCCCCGCCCCCTCCCCTGAAGAATGTGGTTCCACGGTTTCTGCGAGAAACGTGGCGACATGAAGAATGCAGTGATGAAGAATATATATATATATATAGGGGTCCCAGCCCCGGACCCGGTCCCATGAAGAATGGCTTCCTGGAGAGGTATATGAAGAATACGTGACACGATTCCATGAAGAATGATGTGCTTCGTGTGGCGAACCACAAAGAAAACCACAGACATATGAACAATGACCATGCATATATATATATACATACATACATACATACATATGTACATCCTCCCTCTCTCTCTCTCTATATATATATACATATATATATATGTGTACGTATCCATATATATATATACATACACACATACATCATGTATCTACACATATGCATGCGTTAAGACCTATACATATATATATATATATGTACATGCATGCAAGTCTATATATATATATACAGTTGTCGGTACACATGCATATGTCTGTCTAGGTATATATATATATGACCAGTACAACACTTACATAGTACTTTGTCATATACATACAAAGACATATATATATATATACGTACACATATGTATGTATACACAAAAATATATGTGTCTGTCTGCTATACACTTAATATAACTTCTTGAACATGTGCATGGGGGGCCATGCATGTGCAAGCCTTGGTTGAAGGACTAGAGACAGGTTCTGATGATTCCAATCAAGTAATCCACTCCTCCTTGAACACGCATTGATATGTATACATACAGATATATACATATGTACATGTGTCACCACAGAGATACACACCCTGTAGGCATTTTCTTTGTATATATATATACATAGATATAAAGAGAGCATTATATATATATACACACATGTACACTTACACATGCACTGTCCCTGTTATACAGACCTATATATATATACACATGTATATATACATGTATGTGTCCACAGGCATGTGGCTTTCTATGGTGTGTTCTTATCCAATCTACTGCGATGTAGACAAGTTCCTGGTCCCTTCAAAGAAGCTATACTGATGTGGTGTGCCAGGGCTGCACTCCAAGCACCAAATTCGGGAAGCTCCTGCTGCGAGATTGATCTGCGCGGAGGTGTCTAGATGGACCGACCTGAAGAGATGCTAGCAGGGCCGCCTTACATTTTAAAGCCTTCATGATAATAACATCTAGATATATATGCGTACGTATGTGGAACGACACATCCAAAATTTATGTCTTCAGAGGACCATCACAAGCAGAACTCTTTCTTATATATATATATGTATATATACATATATATGTATGTATATATATGTGTGTGTTTAGTAATTGGTGTATGTATATGTATATAGGTACACACACACATATCTATCTATACATATATATATATATGTGTGTGTAGGCCCTCTCCTCCGTCCCTATATGCATGAATATGTGTCTGTGTGTTTATTATGTATGTGTGTTTGTATGTATGCATGCAGGTATGCTAGCTTGTGGAACCAGATGAAGCTTGTGCACTCTTTGGATCCCCAATTAAAAGCCATCTTTAACCTTATAGTAACCACTCATCCAATCGCATCGTTCCTCGCAAACGCCACAATTACGCCTGAACACAGCACACCTTGCAAAGGCTTATAGGCTTTAATCTTGTCCTGGGCCCCCTGCTATGCAAAGCCTGCACCCCCAATCCGTTACCAAAGCCGTCCTGAGCTCCTATTTATATCTTGAGGCCATGCAAATGCTCAACTAGGGAGTACACCTGATCTTACAGTAGAGTGGAACTCCAAAAGTGAAATCATTGACTAGATCCGGGGTTTGCGAATAAACCCTACATAAACCCTACAAACCGCTATATATATATATATATATAAACCCCAAAGTCCTGAACCCTATTCACCCTATAAACCCCTATATATATATATAAATATGTATATATATATATATAAACCCTATATAAACCCCTATATAAACCCCATATAAGTCCTGAACCCTAGTCTGAATGCCTGTCATGGCCGCATAATTAGCGTCAGCAACTCCGCAAGCCCACAGCAGGATCTGGCCGTATTCCGCATCGATCCTGTAGCAGTCTTTTAGGTCCTGGGGTGTGTATATATATAATCTAGGGTATATATAAGGAAATATATATATATATATATTTAGATAGATTATAGGGTTTCGGGTTAGTATATATACATATATATAGAGGGATCTAGAGTGATTCACACAGAGCATTGATGCGACTCTTTGACAAAAAGACATCCGGAGCAAACCTGCGGGACTGTCTATCTGGGTGGATGACGATTTCATGTTGTTCGTTTGTCTACAAGTGCTGCTGTGATCTTCCATTGTGAGCTTTCTTGCTGGTCGCTCAAGCTGGCTTAAGTACTGGTGTGCTCACCCCGCGGCTCCCTCTCTGTTCCTGACCAGGAAATGCATTCTGAAATGAGGTCCAAAGTCTTCAGTACGGAGACCTTGGAGGATGGGGAGTCGACTCTGAGGGAGGCTCCATGGAGGAGGCTCAATGGCGATGACAAGAAATCATTAACGGCCGAGCTGCAGAGGCTCCAGGAGCCCTGCAAAAAATGTAAGCCCTCTGAGCCCTAATAAATTAAGCCCAGAAATAGATAAGGTATAGAAATACATACATACATATATATATATCTATATATCAGGTGTTCAGGCACCTGGATGGATGTACCTCCTGTAGAACTATCCTTGTAACCTTGCATCAGGAGATGAAGAAGCAAATGCTGCAGCAGAAGAAGCTAGCCCAGCCCGTCACTCCCGAAGATTCCCTCGGAGCCCCACCGTCACCCAGCAGCGGCACTGCCTCCCCGGCCTCCGACATCACTACCAAAGCCCAGTCAAAGGATTTGGCATCCAAGTTGCCAGTGCCGACGCCAGCTCGAACTGGCAAAGGCGCAGGTGGCACGGGCAAAGGTGTTGGTGCCATGACGGCGCGGCGCTCCTCAGATGCTCCGCAGGCCCCTATATTATTGAACCGTATCTTATAGATCTATCCATCCATCCAACGGTGAGTTCATCTACATCCACTCGTTCTGGTTGACCTATCCACAGACCCACATTAATTAGTTCAAGCGCCAACATAATCAGAACATATATGTATACATGTATGTATGTATGTTCTAGCAAAATCCCAAACCTGTGCATGGATCTATACCATAGATGTGCATTAAGGTACATGTCTATCCATCCCTGAATAAAGGGTGTAGCCGGTGCCCTGGTCCTATATATATATATATATAGATTTCTACTCCTATTCAGGGTAGAGGTACATAGGAACATTCATGTATACATGCTTTGTAGATGTTGCATGTGGTTTGTCTTGACATAACAGTTGACACACGTGCATGTGTATGTGATGTGCATTTATATATACAGATACAGATATCTATACAGCTACCCGGAGTGTGTGTTTGTGTTTATATGTGTGTATGTATATATATATATTTTTTTTCCTGTGTCTGTATCACATACACATCCAAACTGCCACTCTCGCAATGATCCTTAGAGTAGTGTTTGGCACAGGAGCGATGGTACTTTATTTCGTGGCCATGTACACACATCTTGTCGTTTCGTTTCTGTGTGTGTTGACTCCACTCGTGTATAGAGACTGGATGCATGCATGCAGGCGGTGCAGCGATCAGACAGCTTGGCCTCGACAGTGCCTGGGACGGACTCACAGCTGCCATCGGGCGATGGTGCGCAGCCTGTGTCTGCCAGAAGTGAGAAGAGCCAGGACTCACACAACCCGCCCGAAAAGAAGGTGCCTGAGGAAAGCCAGGACCCCAAGAACCCCCCCGAAAAGAAGGTGCCTGAGGAAAGCCAGGACACAAAGAACCCCCGCGAAAAGAAGGTGCCTGAGGAAAGCCAGGACACAAAGAACCCGCCCGAAAAGAAGGTGCCTGAGAAAAGCCAGGACACAAAGAACCCGCCCGAGAAGAAGGTGCCTGAGGGAGCCAAGTGAAATATATGTGTGTGTGTGTCTCTGTGTGTGTGTGTGTGTTTGTTTGTCTGTGTGCCTTCGAAGTCGGTTCGCTTGCATTGCGAGCATGAGGCACGAATTTAAGTTGCACTCACATGTGGTCGTGTGTTGAAGATGGACATGCATGTGGTCACGTGTATCCTAGAAGATGAAATCTCAGTACATATGCTGGTGCAGTTTCTGTGTGCTTGAGAGTGGATTGAAGCTGAAGGTGAAGGAAGAGTCAGTCGCTGACTTGGTGGCCAGCTGTATGGAGTCTGTGCAGACACAGGTGTCAATGTCATCGCTGCGAAAGCGAATGGCAAGGCTATTCGCGCCGAGGGTGGATGGCAGTTACCTGGTGCCACGAGAGTTGGTGGAGCAGTACAAGGACACGGCGCTGCGCCCCAACTTGGAAGAGGAGTTCCTGAAAGCCGGCCTTGACAAGGACGGATCAGTTAAGCTGGGTGCCCTGATCAGTATACTGAAAAAAAGCTTGCCTTTGTCAGTGTTGGTTGCTTGCCAGCTAGGACCTGTTCGTCAAGCGCTCCATTAAGAAGGTGAAGCGCCGAGAATCCGAAGCGGAGCTTTGGGTTTCGGGACAGTTCGTGTCAGATGGCGACATGGATGAGCTCGGCATGACAGAAAAGCGGAAGAAGGCTGTTCACGACGAATGTGCGAAGATGAAAGGATGGATTAGGCAGGGTGGGATATGTAATCATGAAGAGGGGGAAGAGAAATAGTGTGAGAGAGAGAGGAAAAGAAAGAAAGGAGACGCGAGAACAAGGATGAAGAGCACGTGCATGTGTGAGTGTAGATGTATGTATGTATGTATGCATGCATGCATGCATGTATCTATATATGTATGTATGTATGTATGTATGTATGTATGAATGTATGTGTGTGTATATATATATATATGTATGTATGTATGTGTGTCTGTGTCTATGTGTCTTTATACATGCACTGTGCTATTAAGGATCTACATGTCGTGGAGCCATTTCTGGCCGGTTGTCATGACACCATTGTGCTGCAGGCGGGACCGGTACGAGCCGGAGATCAAGCTTTACTGGCTGGAAAAGGCTGTGGAAGGAAAGGTGCTGATTCTCGGCGGGTTTCCTATGAACGAACATGTTGTCGCATGTGTCTCAATTTGCTCTCGATCGGTCTCTCTTTCGATCTCTCTCTCGAGATCTGTCAAGTATATATATGTATATATTTTTTTTATATGTCGCAACTTATGTAAAGCTTGCTTTCGATCGCTCCCTATATATATATAAGGGCATCTAAACGTCTGTTCTGTTTGTGTGTGTCCGAACTTAACATGTGAATGGGCTTGTAGTGATTCTAGTGTACATGTAAACATGCAAAAGCCTTGCCTCAGCTGGCTTTTGAAGATGTTGTCACTCTCATCAGGAAACGCAAGCGCGAGATCTACGAGGAAGAGGACAGTGATGTGGAGATGGAAGCTAGTGATGATGAGAAAGACCTTGACGTCTTCAACATGTCATGGGGCCTCGGTGACGGTGGACCCAAAGGCGCTTGCAACCAGACTAGCATGTATCGACTTGCTTGTTAGCATACTGCATTTCTGAGCAGAGCTTGCGCTGTTGTTCTTGACTGCTCCTAGCTGACCTCACGAAACATATGAGTTGATTGCTTTTGCAGGGGATGAGCCAAGAGTTGCTGGTGCTGATCGCACCGAAGATGTCCGCAAGAGCCTCAAGGCCATCAGCTTTCCAGAGATGGATGCTGATGGCTTGCCATCAGCTTACATCGTGAAGGTTGTCACTTGCCTGGGCAAGTGGAACACCAAAGCCGGGAGCATCCAGGAGCAGCTGAAGGAGTTCAAGAAGACTGAGCGGTCCGAGAAGAAACTTTGCTTTGCTGCAGTTGCCGCAAATTACTCGGTAGTACATATATATATATATAGGGTGTGTCCGTGCATCGAAGTCCATATTGGGCATCGATGGGTCGTCGCTTTGCTGTCTTATGAGTCTTAAGGATCATGGAGAAAGCCAAGCAGCTGGTGTCGAAAATCGAGCAACAGTCTGACAAGATCCAGCACATGCAAGCGGAGAGTGCGCTTGCTGGTGGCTTCACTCTGGAGTGGCTTGACAGGGCTAGTAGACTTCCCATATACACCCCATATAAACATGTGCAGGACTACGGGGAGTATATACCAAAATTTCTTTCTATAGGTACAGAACTGGAGATAGAGAAAGGCATACATCGTGGAAGGAGGTGTGTCTATGGATATATATATATATGTGTGTGTGTAGAGAGAGATATAGTGTATATACATATAGGTGCATGCTTGTATGTCTATGTGTATACATGTACACACACATGTATATTCATGCATATACATATATATATATACATAAATCATACATATATATATATATGTTTATTTCTGTGTGTCTGTGTTTGTGTGTGAGTAGACGTGTAACACTGAACCTCTATCGTCCGGCCAGGCGTCGAGAAGCATGTCCATGAGGTACAAAGACATCCTGCCCGGTTAGTTCGAGTTTACTTTCTTCAAAAGTGTAGGGGGCTATACAGATTCATGCAGTTAAAAGGCTCACTGAGGTTAGGGCCTTCAGGTTGGGTTATTCAAGCAGGCTTCCTAAGACGCCCAGTACTCACCTCTGCAGCAGCTTGCTGGGTGTAAGGGCATGAGATCCTGTAATTGTAAAACTTCAAATGCAGCATCCTCTGAAGTTCATATAGGTCTTTTCGACTTCGAAAAAAGAAGGGTCGTCGCACGTGTTGGGATGCCGGTAAAGGGCACAAGGACCCTCAACCCCGGATCCCAAATATACCAAGCGAATGTAGGGAAATAGGGTTGAGGGTTTCTAGAGTTTATAGGGATTTAGGGTTTATAGGGTTTATAGGATAGGGTTTAAAGGGTTTAGGGTTTATAGGGCTTATAGGTTTTAGGGTTTATAGGGTATAGGGGTTAGGGCTTATAGGGTTCATAGGGTTTATGGGGTTTAGGGCTTATAGGGTTTATATATAGGGTTTCGGGTTTATAGGCTTTAGGGTTTAGGGCTTATAGGGTTTATATAGGGTTGATAGGGTTTATATATATATAGGGTTTGAGCAGGGTTTGTGGTTCGGCATGGTATGGTTATACAGTTGAACTAAATGAAGCCAAGGCCCCAATTCCATATAATAGTCTGTCCCAGGCAGCAGTCTGAGATCAAGAAGATGTTCGACGAGTCGAAGCAGATGCTTCCTGATGGCATTTGAGTAGCAGGGCTTTGCACTTGCAAGTCGCTTGAATGACTGGGGAGGTTGCTATTAAATGGGCTTGCTAGACGCAGTCGGTCTGAGAGTTGGGAAGCAGGATGCGGAACGAAATGAACAGTGCTCCCGTCATTCTCTAGCTGAGCGATACACCGCTACACCTGTATGTGCCTTTTTTTTGGAGAGGTCAGGGAGTGTGTGTATGTATGTGTTTGTTTGGATCAAACTAGATGGCGGCATGCTGCTATTCCCGTTTGCAGGCTCTGTGCTAGTCACACTAGATCGATGCGCAGTGCCTAGAGGGGGTCCATGTACATACTTTTTCAATTGTATCCACACATGGTGTTATGTAGTGGTAATGAGAGATCGAAGTCTTTCATGTCAATGTCAAGCCATGGAAGTAGTCATCATCATCTGCACGTGTATGCTTTCCGAAACCAGCCGCCATGATACATGTATCTACATATAATGAAACATGCTGTCAACGGTGGAACTAGCTGCAGTCCCAGTCACCCACTTCCGCATGGACCGGTCTGCGCCAACAATTCCTGTCGGTGTCTTGCTGTTCGAGTTCGGATATGAGCAAGCGTCTGCGAAGCTTAGCTTCGATATTGTGGGATGATGATCAGAATGCTGATGTGCTACTGCGGGACTGGAGCAGGCAAAAGACTTCTTGCATTTCTGGGAACAGTGCTGGGGAACCTTCTGCTGAAATACGAGAATCGGCAGAGCCAGAGCGGCCTCCTGTGCAGCCGCTTTCGGAGCTGCCAGTGTTGGCTGAGAAACCTTGGTTGCGAAAACTTCGCCAAAAAGATCCTTGGCACTGGTTGAAACAGTTATCCGAAGAGGTGAAAGCTGCACCGGGTTTGTCGGACATCGTCCAGGACTTAGACCGTACAAGCTTCGCTGGGGCAGCAGTGTGCTTTGACCTGCCTAGTGCAACGCTTGCATCTAGTGTACTCTCGCATGCTGAGCTTTGCATCCGGAGCATTTCATCCAGACACCCTGCTGTGTTCAAGATTGGTGTCACTCGAAACCCGGTGCACCGCTGGCTGCACAGTACCTATGGGTACAAGATCGACCAACATGTTTCCTGGGAGAGAATGACTGTTCTGCACGTGCATTCTAACGCTGATGTGATTTGTCTCCTGGAAGCATCTCTAATTCGCATATTTTTCAATACAGCGGGATGTCGAAACATTCGCCTAGGTGGGGAAGGCATGGATGACAAGACTTCGGGCCCTTTCTTCTGCTATGTAGTCCAGCGTGTGCTTGTGCCACCCAAAAAGAATTAGGAATTAGACAGTAGCCTGGGTGTGTTTGCTTAATTAGGAACTAGACAGTCGCCTGGGTGTGTTTGCTTTGCTGGCACGATCTCACGCGCTGGGGCCTGCTGCTTGGATGTTTCTCTTAGAGTTGGCTGGGATCCGTGTGTTCTGGCTGGCTGCCTAACTAACAATTTAAGGCCAAAACAAAGCCAGAAACGCTAAGAATACACAGCCTCCTGATCCCTTGGAAACCTGGAGCTCTGAAGCAACTAAAATTAAGACAGCCGAGACAAGCAACCATGCTTGTAGAGGCTGATCGGTCGTGAAGCCTTGCATGGATGGTTGAATATGTGTAGCCAGCTGTGTGTCTAGATTAAATCAGGAAGACCAAATTAGTGCATGAATGAACATGCAGGATCCAATTAAGGTCCTTCTCGAGGCCCCTCATGGAAAGAGGTGCCATGATTCCATGTTTCTACTTTGTAGATGGATCAGCTACAGGGATCGAGGTTTTGAAACTGGGGCTGTGAGTGGTACTGTGCAGAGCACTTTGTGATTGACTTCAAGAGCTCTTAGCTGGGTAGGAAGGTAAGTAGGTAGGTAGGTAGGTAGGTAGGTAGGTAGGGGAGGTAGGTAGGTAGGTAGGTGGTAGGTAGGTAGGTTTCTAGGTAGGTAGGTAGGTTGTAGGTTTGAGGTAGGTAGGTAGGTAGGTAGGTAAGTGGTAGGTAAGTGGTAGGTAGGTAGGCAGACAGGTAGGCAAGCGGGTAGCTATGGGTAGGTAGGTGTAGGTATATAAGTAGGCAGGTGGGTAGGCAGGTAGGTAGGCAGGCAGGTAGGTAGGTAGGTAGGTAAAATGGATCTCGCTATGTGCCAAGGTTTGCTGTTCTGACTAGCATCGAAGTTGCAGACGATTTATAGGCGCACAGTGAATAGCTAGGTCTGCACACGAGTTTCTTGTGCAGCTTTGATCGCAAGCCTAATTGGGCTGCATGCAACCTTCATAGTCACATCCTGCATAAGCCTGCGCCCCATTTTAATGTAATTACTCTTGCAGTCGAGCCCCATTGAACACCCCAACTCAATCCCAACCCGCAAGCACGAAATCATTACAAGCCGAAGTTTGGACCCTGTATAGTTGTAATTTCAGTCCCTCAGTATGTATGTACACATGTTTGTCTGTATGTATGTGTGTATGTATGTATGTATGTATGTATGTATGTAGGTATGTACGTATATGCATGTGCATGGCAACGCTGCATGTGCATGTGTATGTGCATGTGTACGTGTATGTGTATGTGCATGTGTGTATGCATATATATATATATGTATATGCATAAATATGTCTATATGTACATGTATAGAAATGTTGATGTACAATTGTATATATGTATAAATGTTTGTATACATGTATATGTATAACATGTATAATGCATGGGTCCAGACACATACATATGTATATATATATATATATGTGTGTGTGTGTAGACATATATAGCTAGATATGGGGAAAATAAATACGTAAAATATGCATATATTTAGGTATGTGTGTATATATACACACAGAGAGATCCTCCATGCTACTACTTCATTAAAGCCCGGCCCCCACCCAAACTGGACGCTGCTGTGTTCCTGTTTAGGTCGATCTCTAATCAGGTCGAGGTCTAGATCGACAGATAATGTGTAGAATTGTGGTATTGCCTCGTGCGGGCACCTGAGAAGGGCCCTGTACTAGTGCCCCCCGTAGGATGACTCCTGATGAATAAACCCTTACATATATATATATATATATCCCTCAGCGCTACTCGAGGTTTATCTATACATATATATATAGGCTTATATGGGTTCTTGATACCAGGGTGTGGTTCTTAATTTGTCTCTATTTCACACTAGACCCTTATATAACCTCAATCCAACTGCAAGACTTTCTGAGGTGCGTCGAGGCCCTGAGCTTCACAAGCAGCTGCCAGCCCATGGTCCAGTACTTGAAGAGCCAGAAGAAGAAGCAGGATGCGGATGCCTCCAAACGCGTTAAAACTGAGTGAATCCTAGCTGGCTAGAGCCTCTGTGAGCAAGCTTGCACGGGGCTGACGCTGGCATGGACATGGTGTCTTAAGGCCAATATTGTACACACAGTTTCTATATGGCTCCTAGCTGCAATGCCCGCGCGCACTTGCTGGATGTAAATACCTACCTGACTCTTATCTGCTAGAAGGCCCCATGAGCAGTCCAGCTTTTCCTGCGTAGAAAACAGTCCTGTGCGACCGATGATGGAGCATCCATCGTACATCATAATTATTTTATAGTGCTATGCTGCGCTG
The DNA here is from genome assembly GCA_905231915.1 of Symbiodinium necroappetens. Classification (NCBI taxonomy): domain Eukaryota; class Dinophyceae; order Suessiales; family Symbiodiniaceae; genus Symbiodinium; species Symbiodinium necroappetens. The sequence goes on along the minus strand of CAJNJA010043474.1, from coordinate 74,820 downwards.
CTTTGATAGCAGGCAATTAGGTTTGCAAGCAGCGTGTCTGAAACATGCTACCCACATGCATATGTGTCCTGAAGCACGGACATGCCGAACTGCGTTTCTCTGCAAGGAGTCGCCGGGCAGTAAATTGGAAAAAGCCACGTATAAACGTTCTTGTGCTGAGACTTGCATGGACTTTAACAGAATAATTAATTGGTCTCCAGGTACTAGCTCCACTGCGGAACCGACGCCGATACTGGAGAATCTCTTGGAGAATGTGGCGGATGGGGCCACGCGGTGTCTTAAGAGCTCCTGATGTTGTATTGCGAGCGCCAATTAAGAGGCTAGAGAATCATAGTACATCCTGCTAGAAAGTATCTTCCGACTGTACAGGTAGGATTTTACAAGGGATTAGTGAGAGTTTGTTGAGGTTTTAGTTTGGGTTCGGATTTATGTTATACATACATATATATATATATGTATGTATATAGATATGCATGCACCATTAATGGAGTTTATATTCTAGCAAGTTTTGGTAAGTCTTATAACCAGAGACGTATTTACATACATACATATATATATATGTATATATATGGTACCTCGTATATATATATATAGAGGGTTGTAATGGAGCCTTTGGAACGTTCTTGTTTTTGTTTTCAACAGCTAATCAAGCATTTCGTGCGGGATTGTTTACGGGTATGGCTTCTACATGGGTTCTGGATCGAGGACTTTAAGTGCAGACGGCTTTATAAGCTGATTCAGTGGTTCTCAGACTTGTGGGGGGCTTTGTCCGAGGCTTGCTTCGAGGAGCAGCGTTCGTTTCTTTAGCTGTTTCTCTCCTACGACGCCTGTTTCTCTGCATGCCTGAACTCATGTCTACACAACTACGTATCTGCCTGCATATATGTACATATGTATATATATATACATACACAGATATATATATGTATATATAAGCAAATGGTGTTTGTGTGTATATATATAATCATGTATGTATGTATGTATATATATATATGTATGTATGTATGTATGTATGTGTATCTATGCATGCATGTAACTGTGTGCGCGTGTGTGTCACTGTGGATGGATGGATGGATGAATGGATGGATGGATGTGTGGATTGATGGTGGGATGATGGATGCATGGAATGATGATGGATAGATGGGTGGATGGGTGAGTGAATGAATGCATGAATTCATGATTGCATGATTGAATGAAAGATTGCATGATTGAATGAATGACTGAATGATTGAATGAATGAACGAACGAATGAATGAATGATTGAATGAACCAAGGCCCGAACCAAGTGCACAAAGACTCGGCTGTCTATCAGAGAAAGAGTGTAGAAATGTGTCTGCTAATAGCCAACATATTCACCATACATACATACATACATACATACATAAATTACATAAATTATGCAGTGTGTGCATGAGTGAGTGCATGCATGCATGAATGCATCATATTTGTCTGTGGGTCTACACATGTCTATATGTGCTGTCGTCCGAAAAGTCCTGTCTAGTCGGAGCCCAGGCACCTGCGAAGTCTCTCGCTTCGTACCAGCAAGCGAGCATCCTGCAAAAGGGTGCTGAAGGTACGCAAGCTGAGCTTGGAGGAGTTTTGGGTGCGAGCATGAAGAATGCTGCAAGGCATCTCGACAGGACTATAAACAAGTTTGGGCTTCTACCGAATGTGCCTGTTTCGAAACATGTCTTCAAAGATGGCAACGATACTTACGAGATACCGTATCTTGCACCACGCGACATGCTTGGCTTTCTTCTGCGAGAGCACTCGCATCTATTGCTGGGTGGCTACGATTTCTCTGAGCCCGAGGGTCAACTGGAACTGCGTACTTTTTGGGAGCGGTATCAACTACACCATCCCAGCCATGATGTTTACACGTCTGGACACCCTGAGCGTTGGCAGTGCACAATCCCCATCAGCCTGCATGGAGACGGCGGGAGAACTCAAAAAAAACAACCGCTGCAGGTCTTAAGCCTGGAGCCCATGTTGGGGTTGGATACGAAACGTTGTGCAAGACGAGGCCCTCTCTGCAAATGTGTGGAGCCTATTGGGCAAAAAGGCCAGCAGTGCAACGGGAAGCACGACTCCTACCTGACCCGCTTCCTCCTTGTTGCTTTTCCAAGCAAGCAGTATCCAGCAGAACTATTGCCAGCTATGCTTGAAACCTTGTCAAGCCAGCTTCGGGATGTGTGTTTGCAAGGCCTTTGGGTGAAAAACCAGCGGTTTTACTTTGGCATAATGGGGCTTAAAGCCGACTTCGAGTTCCACTGCGCTTGCCTTCGAAATGCTGGCCTCCAGAGAAGCTACGAGCACGTGGGGAGGGCGCAGGACATTCCTGTCTGCATCGAATGCGAGGCTGGGTTTCCAAACGTCCCGATGGAGGACCCGAATGTGGGAGCTCGCTGGACCACAACCGTTTGCAAGTCTTGGCCGTGGACTGGGGTGCCGAGCTTTGCACAGGTGCCTTTCGACAACTGGCGAACCTTTCCGAGTCGAGCCCCTCAATTCTTTCGGAGAGATCCTTTTCATGTATTCCGCCTCGGACTCTTGGTTTTCGAAAACATTCTTTTGCGATGCATTAGCATTTGTTGTGGTTTAAACTAGATGTGTGCGTGTATAGTCAAACTGGGAAACTAAGTTCGGGTTGTAGATACCAGGGACGACATCTAAAGTTGGCTTCTTTCCCCAGCCACCTTTCAAAGGCAATGTATGTATCTATATGTCTATACATATACACATGTATAATATATATCTGTATGAAGCATACATGTATATACATGTGTATATATATATACACACATATACCTCTGTGCATCGATTTGTCTGTGTGTGCGACTGCGTCGTGCATGGGAGTCTTACAAAGACTGGTGTTATTTGCGAAGCTTTGCAGCAACCCTTTCAAGGAACCAAATACAGTATCCCTTTAAACGATCGGTTATAGCAACCCCTTACAGGAACCCCGTACAACCTCTAAACGAACCCTTATATAGAAACCCTCTATAAACGGGCCCTGTTGATGTTAATTGGTCCAGCAGGCATTGCGCGAAACTTTCTGGCTTCTGCAATCCTGCTCCTGTGCAACCTGGGTGCTTTCGACCTAGAGGGGGCATCGAAGTCCGTGGAAAACCGCTTGACAAGGGCTTGGAGGCAGTTTCAGCTTTTTATGGACACAACTTCATTAACCGTTGGAGGCCTTAGAAGCTTCAGCAAAAAGAAGATGCACTTTGCATCTGGAGGCTCCTTTCCTTGGCTGGGATGCAAAGGTTCTGATACTGTTGTACTCCTTAAATGGCTTAAGCTGCTTCTGGTACAACTTCGGATACGTGGCACGGCATCCTCTACAGACAAGGTCTGGAAATATCTTGACTTGGCTGTTTATGCAGGATTGAACTGGTCTCAAGGCATACATGGCCACGGAATCTGGTACCATCGATCGTGTGCTCGCCACATGAGGGACCATCTTCGAGATTTTTTGTCTGGGTACAGCCGATTGGCGCAGTGGTGCATGGTACAGAGGCTGCCACTTTTTGGGATGACGCCCAAATTTCACGCGTTGGCTCATTTCAAGTTGGATCTTGAAGAAGCCATCGCTGCTGGGCGCGACTGGATCTTAAATGCTGCTGTCTTTGACTGTTCGATGAGCGAAGATTTCATTGGACGGGTATCCCGCCAGAGCCGTCGAATTGCGTTTAAACGAAACCTGTTCGAGGGGCATCTGCTGCGGCAATACAAGCTGAAGATGGGCTTTGCCATTCGTCGCTGGAAAAACAACGATCGTCGCGTCGAGGGACCCCCCTACTGGTTATCACTTGCCTCCAGTAAACACTCTCATGCAAGTAGCTCACCTGGCTTGGGATCTACAAGAACCTCCGTATGTGCAAATATATACACACATATGGAAGCTAGACCCTTAATTAACGATTAGAAGCCCGGCCCTTCCATCGGTCCTCCATGGATCTCGAGATCTGGTAGACGAGGCACCACGGCATGGGAAAAGGGGTTTGGTTCAGGGTGTTCAGGGTGTTCGGGGTGTTAAGAATTCGATCGGGTCTGTTAATTGGGAGAAACATTCGAGATCAGGGATTGCCCATGGGTCAACCATAGTTTATTCTCACAAATGCAGTCCTTGTGCCGAGAGCTGTGACAAACACCACGAATCGTTTAAAACCCAAAATCCCGAAGGCAAATTTTGCCCCCGAAGGCTGATTCTTACTTCGCTAGGCGGGAATGCCCCCACCAAAACAGGCAGGCGGAAAAACCGCACCCCCGGAGGTTGTAGGTAAGGGCCAGGAGGCAAGGAGAGGTGAGTGAAACGAGAAGGGAAGGCAGTACAGCAGAGCAGGGGTAGCAGAATGAGCAAGGTGACCATGTTGTTTCTAGAGTAAATGTTAGCGGGGAGCACAGTGTGTTACACACTGTGTGTTTCTGGTTTGTGGGGGTTCAGGAAGGTCCCTGTCATTGTGAAAGCATAGGTCAGTCCTTAGCATCACCATACGACGACGAACCAGGTAGCAGCATCAGTCAGTTCATCCATAGCATCATCATACGACGACGACTCCTTTCCTCAATCCCTAGCAGCATGACACATGGGCAACTGGTACCTAGGCGTTGCTGTCATTCCGGCTCTAGGGTGTACCTATGCTGCTCTTGGCCCCTTCAGGCGGGCTGTTCTCCTCACTAGGAGTGAGGTGGGTAAGGTAAATGGAGGTGTTCTCGCAGGTGTCAATCTTGCGATTCAATGGAAAGAAGCTTTTGAGGGAGGTTTGTAGGTGTCGGGGCGAGGGTGGGAAGGAGAAACCGAGGCTCAAGAGGGTGTCCTGTACCACAGGCGGGATAAGATGGGGCCTCACAGGGTTGAACGCACTAATGCTGATTCTCAACTCCTCTGGGTTCCCAATGTGTTTACTACAATGTGGGGTCCTTGCGTCAAACAGGAGGGGCCTCTGTCCTACATCAATCAGGCATCCAGGGATCTTGTGACCTTGAAATGTTTCAAAAGTCTTCCCTACTGTACTCGAAATCCAGAAACCACATGGGCGATCTCCAGAGGCAGACACAATCCCCGAAAGCCCGTGCACCCGGGGATCAACGTGGGTCCGGTATTGGCCTCCAATCCGGATTCCTACCGTAATGAACTGAAGAGTGGGAAGTTTGAGTCTAACGAAGGTAGTAACCAGTTTGGTAAGGGCCGGTAAACGATCAGTGGGAAGGGTAAGGGAGGTAGGGTCTCGCGGAGACACTCCTATAACCAGGACACCTTTCTTGGCGGGTGGCGACGTCCAGATTTTACGGGGAATGAGGTCAACAAAAGGGGCGAGGTCCAACAGAGGGAAAGGCTCCGAGTTATGAAGTAGGTTTTGGAGAGCTACCTGAGCCTGGTTTTCGAGTTCAAGGATCGACATGGGTAGCGACAAGATAGAGGACACGGACGTAGACTGTCTGCTAGTTCGGTGTTTTGCATGATGTCTGCTAGTTTGCGAGCCCGAAAAAAGCCGACGTGATATCACAATGATACTGTCAATCATGTGGCCCCTTTCGGGAGGACTCAGAATTCAGCTGCTTGTTTTGCTACAGTTCAGGCTTGCACAGTAGTTCATGAATTAAAGGACAGTTCGAGCATGCAGGGTCAGGGCATGTGAAGGTCCTTAATTAGACAGAACAAAAAGCTATACAGGCTCATATGCGTGATCAGCGGGCGCCGACAGACCTGGTTCACAAGGAGGATCCTTGTGTCCTTGCAGTCCTTAGTGCCATTGTCTGCGTGACAATGATGGGTGCTCCTCCGTAGGCTCCGTCACCTCAGTATGGTCTGAGCTCGCCGGTGCCGATGTGTCCTGTGTGGGGTCTTCTTCTTCAGCCGGCCCTGTGACAGATTTGTCCTCGAGCATACCGCGGAGGGACAGGAGCCTTCCATTTACTTTATCTATTTTCTGGTTCATGGCCTCCTGGTTCTGCTGGATCACGATGGTGGTGGCTGAGAAGTGGCGGGACATCTCTATCAGCATGCTGTTAGTGTCATGAACATACGTCCTGAGTTCCTCCACTGCCGTAGCTAAGTTGTCGATGGTGCTCTGGGTCTGGGTCATAGATACCGTCGTGTTAATGCAGATCTTCTCAACAGCCTGGTTCTGTTTATTGATAGATTCAGGGATCTTGTCTCGTTGCATCGCAAACTCTTGTTCAAAGGAGATCAAGCGCGTTTCGAGGACATCCATTTGCTTAGTGACCCCTTCATCAAAGCTGTCCTTGATATCATCCAGATGATTCTGGATCTGCTGAAGATAGTCAGGGACAGTCCTCAGGAGCGGCGCCGAGTGGTCCTTTATGACGACGAGGAGTCCCTGAACTGCCAAGAAGCGTTCCTTGTACTCCTCCAACTCTTTGCCAAGCAGTCTAATCTGGTCCATAACTTTGTTATGGTCCCTTTGCAAACCTTCTCGAAGAACCATCGAGAAAATTCTGGGGCTGTCGCTCGTCACCACTCCAGTATGGAGGTACGTTTGTCGTTCCTGCCTAAGGCTTTCTCTGATCAGCCTCAGTTCACTGCGAGTGCTCACTAGGAACACTCCCATGCAGAAGGAGGCAATCAGCTGAATCGCGAGGCAGAACATAACAGCAAACTGGAGGGCCCACACATCCCAGACATCCAACCTACTGCCAAGGATGGGTTCCCAGAACATGTAGAGCTGCCTGACTGTGCTGTCGTCACTCAAGGCTTCCATGGTGACGTGGGGACTACACAGAATGAGGTCGTACACTCGAGCCATATCGGGCCAGTAAGGTTTAGCAGTGAGGAGATGTCCTGCATTCTACATCAGGCTGGGGAGGGAGCAAGCGGTGTGGCCAGGTTTGGGGCGAGTCCAAAGAAGGGGGAATGGAGGGGAGTCGGGGAAAAGGGGGAAGGGGTGACTACAGAGCATCTCGGAGATAGGGCAACAAGTGAAGGATAGCGGGCTTCCAGGTGGGAGTTGGGTTATCTCTGTCGGGCTGGACCGGGCTTTTGTTCTATTGTGCAGGTTCAGCTTCTGTACAGGCAGGTCACAGTCAATGTCATGCTGACCGGGCAAGGGCAGTCCAGCAGGGAAAAGACAGTACAGTGCAAGCAAGGGCAAGGTGCAAGGCAGTACAGCACGAATTATGCATCGAGTGCGGAGATGACATGCATTAGAATTAGAATCAATGTATGGTACACGGTGCTCCTGTGGGCCTATCCCAAAGCAACAGCGTCTTGAGTATGCGATTCCAACGGAGTAAGATCACAAGTAAAATATGGGCTCTGGAGCTGCATGTTCTGTCTAGGTGCCTGATCCAAGCAACGCGGCCTGTGACTGCTGTACAACCATGATCAGCCTAGCAAGGTCCTCAGCTGTCAACGGCAGCGGGCGTGCACAAGCTCCTGCATAGACCACTGGTGCAGGAGTAGAAGGTGGTGGACTCGCCGGCGGGGCCTTGAATCGCAGGGCACTCGTGAGGTTGATGGGCACCTGTCCAGTTCCCGAGCTCGGGTTGTCCGTCGAGGCTTGGCCACTGCCCGTGTTGGGGCAATGCTGCGGAGGCGGCATGTGTGCCTGTGAGGCCGGTCTTGAGGATGACGTTGTCGTAGCGGGAAGCAACCGGGAGAGGAGTTCCCCCAAAGCTTCCTTCACATACTCACATAATTCATCGTGTGCCTCCCCAACAAGTCTCGTGTTCTCCAAAGCCTTTCCCACGGACTCGTCCATTTGTCGACATCCGTGGGAAATCTGCTGCGCGTGCCAGAGAACATCATCCACCACCCGCTGGAGGTTCTGCTGATAGGGGACGATCATGTGGATGTCCCTGATGTCGTCTTTTGTCTTGTCGGCTTTGACATGCAACTCATCCAGGCGTTGGTTGATGTAGGCCATTTCAGAGTCAAACTTGGCGTCATAGCTGATAAAGGTATTTTCCAAGCGATCAACCTCTGTCTTGGCCTCAACCCTGGCATCAAGAGTGCTTTGGTGGGTGTCGGACAAGACCCTCTTCATCTCAGCCAGCTCTGAGCGCACCATGTCAAGCTCAGACCTGACATTCTGTATCTCCAAGCTGACTGCCTTGATGTCAGCCACTGAAGCCGGTGGTCTCTGGTTGAGCAGTCCCGCGATCTCCTTCTTGACTGCAGCCGCCAGGGTGCTTGCACTTTTGGCCTGGTGCTCCTGTAGGCTGTTGTCAATACTCTTCTTCATGTCTTCCAAAAGGGACAGCATAGCCAGAGTGGTAGTCGTGTTGCTTTCAGCATCCACTGTGGCCGGGTTTCGCGCGAGGTCAATTCCCGTGCCTGCTGTTTCCGGGGCCTTTCGGCCCAGCATCCACTTGCCCCAACCTGGTGCCGGTGTGGCTGCCAGGATAGTGGGGCGGCTTCGCGAACGTCTGAGACAACACATGCGCATCCACCACCCGAAATTGAGCAGGATAAGGAAAAGGGTGATCCCTTTTGCCGGCATTTCCTGCAAGATGCCTGTGGCTGTCGTGCCCGCAGGTGTCTGGAAGGGCAGGTAGGCCATGGCTGCGAAGATCTCTGTAACTAGTTGCTCGTTTTGAGGCGAAGCTGTCGGGAACAAATTTTGTAAGGTGGTAGTTACAGCGGGGAAAGGACCAAGGGCAGAGATTAGATGTAAAAGAGGAAAGGGAAGGGACCGAGCAGGCTGCAAGCTGTTTGCGTGCACACCTGAATTAAAAGTGTGAATTATTTGACCGTCCTGCCCCCCCCTCTGTTTACCGGCATCTGTGGGCACGGGGAAGAGGGGACGAAACGAGTTTAGAAGCCTCACCAGCCTCTACGGGTTGCGGGTTAGGGGACAGTCACAAGAGCCAAGTCGGGAAGGGGAAACGCGCCTTGTGAGTTGTTAGATGCACATGGTTGCAAGAACGCATTAGGAGGGTCACTTCGGGTCACCACATGCTAAAGAGATCTGGGATGTTGGCACCCTGCATCGGAACAAAGGCTTTGCTGTAATCAGCAGTGCGCACGCAAAAATGCGATCCTGGGAACGTTAATGCTGCCTTAGCCGTTTGGTCTGCCAATTCATTGAGAGCATGTCCCGAGTGCGACTTGACATGCTTGATGCGAACCCTGTCCGAGCACTTGTGCCAGAGCATGCACAAGCCAGCCTGTAGCGACACATGGGCAAATCCAACTGTGCCACCTTCTAGGACCTGAAGGACATACGCGGAGTCTGTGAGGAGCAATATTCTCCCCTCTGGAATTTTTTGCCATGAGCTGTAGGCACATTTCCAGCGCCTTAGTGGCACCGACAAGCTCCGCGCGAATATTAGTGGCTGGGGCCCCACGGACCGGGAAGCCGCACAGTATTGCATCCTTAGGTATCTCCCCGTAAGGTGGGAGCACAGCAACTCCGGCCCCAAGTAGGGTGCCTTTCCTGCTGCCGTCGCATGCAAACGTAAAGCAGGCAACCTCATCCACTTCTTCGGTGTCCTGTACATGCTTGAAAGATGAGGGGTATGGGGGGTCGATAGGGGGGTGTGTCTGGGGGAGCAGCCAGAACCTGTCACCAGTCCTGAGCAAGCATCTATGGCACAGATCAACTTCATGGAGATTCGGGAAGAAACGATCCGTCAGGAGACCCTTAATCGCAAAGACCTCATGCACAAACTGTTTCCGCCTCTGTCTGTTCTGTGCCCCTCCCTCCCAGAACATGCTATCCCCATGATTCCGACATCCTCTCCACAGGAGTGCCAGGCCGAAAACTGCATTGGGCCATCTGCCCTTTTTCCTCTTGGAGTCAACTTCAGTGATTCGCCACGCTTCGTCTCTGATCTGCATGACTCTCTTGATGGGGCGATTAGCTGCTTCTGGGATCCGTGCCGCATGCCCCCAGTAGCCCATGAAGGCTTCAAGGTGTACTGAGTCCCATGGTTTGTGACCACAGGATTGCGCCGCCATCTTCGCCCCCCTTCGCCGGGATATCCAGTTTTCACTTGGGGTCTGGAGCGACAGCTGGCCCGTGGGCATGGGGGGGAAATGATCACGTAATCGAACTAGGAAGACTTTGGTCACAAGTTTACTCAACGTCGCCGCAAGGACGATGGGTCGAAAGTCCTTGGGATGCTTGGGCTCCTTTACTTTCGGGAGTAGTACGATCTGTGGGTTCAACCACTCCTCTGGAAAGTCAACATCCTCAAGCAAAATGCGGTTGACAAAGTCAACCAGGTGGACAGCTGCCTCAGACTGTAGCACAGCACACCACAGTTCGTAGGGGGCTCCATCCTGTCCACAGCTTTTCCTACTCTTGGTTTGGAGGAGAACCTGTTCCAGTTCCTCCTTAGTGACCAGGGCCGGAGCAGGCATGAAGGAGCCAACCTGTGCCTTGTAAAGAGCAAGGGGGTCATGCAGGTGCTGTACATCGACGGGGTCATATTTATCCCTGTAGAAAGCTTTGAGGCCTCCAACTGCGGGACCAGACCCTCCGCATCGTAGACAGTACTCCAACTGGGACGCATGTGCCCCCTGCTTGCGGCGGAAGTAGCTGATGACTTGGTAATCTCCTGATGCCGCTCTATCCAGCAAGTTAGTTCTCCACTGTTTCTTCAGGTCCGCTCGTCTGGTGACAATGTCCCTTCCTAGCCTTCTTTTAGTCAGGGGGTCAGTCGTCATCCTGCGCTCTTGTATCAGTTGGCGGATTTCAGGAGGGTCCTGGAAGCGGAGGCCTTTAGGTCTGAACCTAGCTTTCTGGGTAGCTACCAGGAAGTCGTGTTCAGCCAGATCCTGTCCCGCAAGGTCAGCCTTGCCCGCAAGACGATTGAGCGCGGGGATTGCGTTAGTGTAATCTACAAGCCATTTCCCACAATTTGTTCTCTTCTGACGTTTACGCTTCGGGAGACCTTTCTGGAGGACACACAAAGTGCACAATCGGTGGTCCGAAGGCAAGATGTGATCGGATTCCTCAACGACTTGCTCCTCGCAGGTCTGCTGGTGGGGAGTCCTGTACATGATATAATCAATTTTAGAGCTAGAACCTCTCGTGTTGCTCCATGTGAAAATGTTGGGCCTTGTGTGACTGAGGCCCAGGTCCCTAACGAGCATGTGTAACAAAGTACTTCGCTCATCGACCATCTCAGCCGTCAAGTCAATTAATTCGTAATTCAGATCACTCATGATGAAGATGTTGTCGTGGTAGCGAGCCCCAAGCAGAACCTCTCGTAATGCTTCCATTTGGGCCTGCCAGACATGCCTAGAATCGTCTCGATTCGTGTAAGGCAAGTGCATGCAAACNNCTGAATTTAATGCACAGTCCACATGGTAGAATGGTCACGTGGACAACTGATGGCAGAAGGTCACAAGGAAAACAGATGCCAAGCGATCTATGGCTGTCAGGTGGCGACCCAACAAGCGTAGTAAACGACTGCCCTTGAAGGCTCACCGTCTTTGTATCCCACTTGTTCGTCGGGATATCCTGACATCCACCAAGCTCTTGCAAGCCAATTAAGTCAAAGCCTCCTAGTTGCACAAGGTCAGATGCAGTAGCGAGGTCCTCCAAATGTTTGCCTCGCAAGTTCCATAAGTAGTAGTAGTAGTAGTAGTA
>CAJNJA010043474.1:13806-63152 GCA_905231915.1 Symbiodinium necroappetens | reverse complement strand
AGTAGTTAGTAGTAGTAGTAGTAGTTAGTAGTAGCAGCAGCAGCAGGAGGAGGAGTAGTATTAGTAGCAGCAGCAGTAGTATATGATGAGTTTCATGAATCATGTAGGACGCGCCTGCTCTTAACGTTTTGCTGGCGGGTGCACAGACTGTCCAGCGAATCTGCTCTGTTTGAAGGGGCTCCCTCGATCACTAATATGCACTTTACTCAGCGAAGACTGCTACCGAGTTGCTTCCAAGGTTCAACAAAATTAAAGGGCAGGTCTGAACTTAGGCCACAAGTACCACAGGTGCAACGTTCCGCCTGAGCCCGCCTTTGCTTCCGAACCTGTTTGTTGTCATGGAACCGTGAAAGCAGCTCGAGGGACACCGCTGAAGCACCAGCTTGGACACTCGTCAACCGGGGCACTCGATCTCGGCACGCGCCGCGCGGCCACGATCGAAGGCCATGTAGCAAAAAGTCAGGGACTCCGGAGGAACGTTCCAAGCGAGGTAACGAGCTTGGTGCTGTCAGAACTCAGGGTTGGGAGGACCCTGCTCAGGCTCAATGTTGTGAAGGTTCTACAGTATCAAAGTTTCAAGGACTACCATATACAAAAGAATGATAACAACTGTTAATAACAGTAATCATTCTATTTCTACAATAATAGCTATAACAACTTTTAACAACAGTAATACTTCTATTTCTACAATAGCTAATGATGATGTAGAGATGCAGCTGCTGGGCAGGAAGGCTCAGGAAGGTCCTGGGGCGAAGTTGCAGCCCCGGGTACCTAGTATCGTGGCAAGCCCTACATAAGCCGGCAGGCCATCAGGGATATAGGGACATCAAGTGGCTCTTTCACGATGCAAGGTGGCAGGAGGCTCAGGCACTCAACAGATGAATCCTGGTGGTGCAGGCAAGAGACGAAGCGTGAAGCAAACTCCAGGAAGCTTTTTGGCTCTACTTCTCGCGCATCGGTGCACATCACCGCGCAGCGACAGCGCAGTGTAGAAGTGTACGCCTCTTATTCGGTCGTGCACCTGCTTGAGTGCATGTGGGTCTCGCCGCAGTGGCTCCTGCATGCGATGGGGTTAAACGCCTGGCTAGAGGCTACAGGCTTCCAGGTTACAGCATGCTGGACGGACAGCATCACCTCTAGGCTACTACTCGGTTCGTCGTGACTGTTCCGTGCGTCTTGGAAGCTTCCGGCAGCTTTAAAAAAATCGAAACCACTCCCGTGCTTTAAGAAACAAGGGCCTGTTCAGTACCTGTGCTGTGGATGCAAACAACACTTAGACATCGGAAAACACTGCAGGCAGCGAGGATCTTGATCCATCAGGCTTGCTGCAGTTTGCGTCCTGGCAATAGGACCGAATGTGGTCCCCCGGAACAGGAGGCTCTTCGATCTAAAACCCTATAGGCCCTATAGACTGTCGTACGCCCTGTAAGAATTTAGACATGCTATCGAAGAGCCCTGCAAACTCTGTAGGCAAAGGTGCCTCCTGGTCCAGCACCACAGCTATATGGGCACATCACATGTGCGAGCTCTTGCGTTCGACAAGTCGAGCGTGTTTGACTTCTTCAAACCCTACAAGCCGAAAGACCCTTTTGCCCGTTCTGTTGGCACGACACAGCCTTGAAGAGTGCACCTTGTCGCTTTGCAAGTGCCTGTGTAATTTGCCCACGTGGAGGAAACTAGAAGAGCAGGGTGCTTCTGCAGCGATGTTGCTCCACATAAAAAACGGGCTTTAAAATTTAGCCAAGCGATGTGCAGCTAATGTGCAGGGCGAAACTGAAGATCTGGAGTGAGCTTGCCCTCAGCACTCGGTCGCCCCGCCTTATCCAAGCTCTCTCACAAGGCTATTCAAGCTCCCTCTCGCACTCGCTGAGACATGCATGGCCATGCAGGCTTAACTGCTCAATCTGAAACTCCGAGCTCGATGCTCGTTTGTAATAACAACGAGGACTGGATGACGACACCGGGTTCACTCAGCCGCTCGCAAATGACGTATAAGCAATCCCGAAAATTTGCAAGAGGGACCTATCAGTCTTGGCTTCCCTTGTGTAGCCAAGGTGCCCGCGAGAATGCAGTGGTATGCAGTGGTGACGCGTGTGCAGCTCGAACTTCTTTTCGACGGTGACATGTTAACCCTTCAAAGGTTTCAAGCTGTGATCCCTGTAGCATCCTGTAGCCATGACATCGGAATCGTGATAGTGCGTGCATAAATGCAAGAGTGAGGAAGAGAGAGAGAGAGAGAGAGAGAGAGAGAGAGATAGAGAGAGAGATAGAGAGAGAGAGAGAGGGAGAGCGAGAGAGACAGAGAGAGGGAGGGAGAGAGAGAGAGAGAGGCAGAGAGAGTCATGCAGGGTATGCTCTATAGATTTGGGAATAGATACATAAGCGTCTAAGAGTATATGCTGTGCGGCGTACAGCTTGTGTATGCATTCTGCTTTAATATAGATTTACATACACGTTATACACATGGGTACACTATCCGCTTCGCAGTTGCTTCCTGAGGCTCCCACCCACCTCGGCAGCCAGGAACTCGGCGACAACCTCAAAGGCCTCTCCAGAGGAGCTAAGCTCCAAGTGTCGGAAGCGCATCTGTAGAATAGAAAACATGGATGACCGTCCATACCCACGGGACAAACGAGTAACAAGTTTCCGCACTGTTCTCGGCAGTTGAGCCTTCGCGATGCCGGTCGCATCTTTGTCCCCAAGGTGGACACCCTGGCCTGTGTGCTCGTCTCTGATTTCGGGAGGCTGCCAACCAGGTTGAAACTAAGACAGGGCCCGAGGACTGCAGATTCACTGCTTCCTGACACTTACGTATGACGAATGCCTGCCTGGAAGGGGGTAGAGTAGGGTCTGACAGGCCAAAGATGTCGGCGGCATGCTTTCGCAGTCCCACGATTTTGCGCTTTCAGGACAGCATCTCGTATCCCCCCTAGCCTAGTTATCGTGAAGAAGAGTGACGGGTGCAAAAGAACAATCGACTGAAAGACTGACTCCTTTCGAAACTCCGCAGTTTCGGCTCCGTTAATGGAACAGCTGCCTGATCTTCAGCAAGATCTTGCCACCACAGATGTCCAAGGCCCGAAACACACTTGCATTTTAGCCGCGTTAGCCCTCCAACAATTACCAAAGGCACAGTCTCGTCAACTCGAAAATGAATTTTCGGTGAACTCCTGGCTCGGACGTTGAGGCTGGCACCTCCTTGCGACGTCACCTGCTTCACCCAGGATTGGATGACCTGCCCAGAGCTTCGAGCTTCAGAAAGCATCGGTCGACAGGGTAAAGTACAGCCTTGCCAAGGCTCTACGGATGCATCTTCCCAGACCAACAAGATACTTGTTCAGAATTTCAGCCGGAAGCCCAGCGTAAACTTGAGAGCTTGGCATGAGATCGCACACGCTCTGAGTATTGCCAAGAGGCTTCAGGAATCCTTTCCGGTACGTAAACCAAGCTTCTGTATGTTGTCATATCCCGTGAGTAGTATGACAAGTATTCGTCGCAAGGCAGACAGACACACACACACATGCACGTATTTGTGTGCTTATGTATGTACGAATTTGTTTGTTGCTTTTTTGTTCATGTTTATGTGTATGTTGAAAAAATGTGCTAACGTCTGACTCACAGAAGGGTGCTTCCGCAGTCACTGCTTCGATAGCAATGCCGTTACACATGCTCAAGGTCTTAGGCTTTACTGGCGCTCTCGCTGGCTTATGCGTACCAGCCGTTGCTTAAACGAGTGCCTTAAAAGAGGGCTGCGCCTTTGTTGCTTTCTTGATTTGGTGCTTCTGGGCACCACTATCCGCTATTGTCACCTTGCCACAGCAACAGTGACTGCTTTAAGTTCGATCAATATTCTGACTATCAGATACTGATTACAACGGTCGGGCTGCCAACGATACCACCTGTAGCCATGCTGACTACCAGCAGTCCATAGTCACTGGTGATTCTTTTACGAGCATCTCATTCTGCTGGGAACAAGGTCTAGTGGCCGCGACCCAACGCTAGAGTCATTCTCGGACATGCCTCGGGAATTCGTCCATGTGTAACTTGGTGCTTGAGCAATTCCGTTCGTGATAGCTTATGGCAGAGAGGATTCCTACTTGCAGTCAAAATTGCTACTGCCCACACTGTAGTAGCCCAAGGCCCTACGGCCAAAGCTCCCCAACCTGAACGTTCTCGGACTTGAGGGCCCCAACGGTGATCATCACCTCGCTCGGGTGCCGCCCTCGCTTTCGTTCGGATTTACAGACAGATTTACAGGGTTGCAGGGGTTGCAAAGCATTGCAAAGCCTAGGGGCCTCTGGTTGGCTATCCCTTTGCCCAGGGGACACTAGGTATTGGATGCAGTATGTTAACACCGGGTCTAGATCCTTTCTTTCACGGAGTAGATGTGGATTGGGAGGCTACAGTCTGCTAGGTCAAGTGAAAGGTATCTGTACTGCTTTTTGCTGCTTATCCGATCGTCAGAACAAGCCATGTCCCAGCCCTCTCAGTTGGGCTCTTCGAGCTTGATCGATGGGTTTGCGTATGTGTGATTGATAGTAGTAGTGGAGGAGTTGAGGGGCAACAGTGCTCGGTACAAAGAAAAATACAGGTTGTGGCTGTGACTTTCCGTCAGCATGCGATCTCATAAGCAGGGTGTGCCTGCGCTGACTTGCCCTCCGCTTCAAGCGACACGTCAAATTGAGCAAGTTAACACCATCCGCAACACCGGAGGAAGTGGCTGTCACAGGCTCCAAATTAAGACTGTTCCGTATATACTCTGTACTAGCCAGCTGTGTATACTATGTACTATGTACACTGCAATTCATGTACCTGAAACGTCCCCCAGAAGTCCTGTAACCGTTACGACCTCTTTTGGCTGCCGGCCATGTTCAAGCCTGCCGGAGCGTTGCCACTTCCCTGGGAAGAGCACGACGGTTGAAGCTTGTGGCACGGTCTGCTCGCGCGTTATTACTACACAACCGTGAGAAGGACAGAAGTGCTTCGAGCCCCAAGGGTTCGATTCGATGCCGGACGTCGCTCTGCTTCCAACTCGTACGTCCAGGGTCCCATGCCAGCATATGGGAGACCAGCTGGCCGCGCTGATTCGGTCGGCCTGGGGCGAAGCGAGAGGGACAACTGTGCCGCATGATGAGCTGGAGTTTACATTCTGGCCAGAAGTATGGTATTCGAGGCCCATTCTGAGGCGTCGGCTGCTACCCAGATCGTCGCCATCTGTCAGGCAGACGAGCCAGCGTAAGGCCTGCATCACACGCTTTCCGATCGGCGGATTTCTCCTGCTTCTGCGAAAGACTATGCTAAACAGTAAAAGCTGAGCCTACACCGCATCCCCCAAGCATCCCGAAGGCCATGCCAGGCGCACTTAGGTCAGCTGCTGGCCCAAACCAAGATCAACCAAGGTCCATGCTAAGTCAGTGTCTCTCAAATCCTTGCCTCTGGAGGTACCAGGTTCGGCCTTGGGTCTGAGAGTTCGGCTGGTTTGTTGCTGGAAAGAAAACAACGACGGAGGGCAGCACCGAACCAACAACCGTGACTGAGAGACCGGAAAGAGTCACGGATGTCATTGGCATGTTGGCAATGCGCTGTCTGGCTGTTGATTGTGAACGCCGCAGCACGGGTGCCCCATGTACCACCGTCTCTTTTTGAAACCAACAGCAGAGAAACAAAAACCAGAACGTCGTGCAACGCTACTAAGCCTGCGGCTGCCCGAGCATCTTCAGGCACTCCAAGACCTGGCTCCAGGAGGCCCAGGCTATTTTGAGAGATAGAAGGATCCCCCCAAATACCCTTCATTGTCGGCAGCTCCAGTTCCGCGTTGTTTCGAGCTTCATAATTTGTCGGTTGCTGCTGTGGTCGAGTTTCCGTATCAGACCAATGCCATGGGCACTATAGTATTGCGGCTTCTTCCCGACATGTGCATGGGTCAGTGTCTCTGGTAAGGGAGCCCTGAGAATCCCAGATCTTGCACGGCAGACTACTGTTACTGTGCAAGTGCGTACAGCAAGGCGGAAGCCAGAAGGTGACTTCTCGATTGCACAATCAACAGGCTGCAAAGTCTTCTAGGTGCGCATCTTCCAAGGCGAATCTAAGCTGGCTGCGCTGCCAGTATCTTCAATTTTTAAGGTGTGGCAGACGGATGACACGCCCACATCCCAGAACATAAAACATTAACTTTAGTTTCTCGTCGTGAGAACAGCATGAACATCATATGTGTGTGAGCCCCCCAGGTGATCGCGATGGCAGACACAAGCACGGCCGCAGGGCTGCATCGTAGAAGCACGTCCCTGAGGCACGGGGAGCTTTGCAGACCCATTGTCTCAGGAGAAGTGGCATATCCTTGCTACACATGCATATGATGATGATGATGATGTTACAGCTACAGGTCGGTAAAGAGATAGATTCAGATAGATTGCCATCATCATGTCTCAATGTTGTGGCTGCATGGCTTTACTAACTATCTTCATCTGACTCTAAACCAAAAGCCTTCTCATGGCAGCTGGAAGGGGATAACGCTAGGGAGCTTGTTCAGACGTTCCCGAAAGCATTGATTGGTGTTGAACTGCGAGGTCTGGACCTGTGATCGATGTATAACACGACGCCAAGCCGGGAATGTAGATTGGGTTGTTTCGTCGAGACTTTATACGCCCAGGCAGGTCGGGCTGCAGGAGCCATCGCTGGGCTCTGGCAGGTGTCGTCTGCTTCCAGATTTGTGCTGGCATGGGGGTCTTGGTGACGGTGCTTGCTTGATGTCCAAAACCCGAGCACTCCTCTGCGTCTCTTATTCCTATACTTCCCAATTCAGCTGCCCTCACCAGCATGAAGTCCCGTCTCTGGCCTCCAGCCGTCGCCGGCTGCAAGCTCGCGATGCGCGTCTGCAGCATTCGTCCGCCCACCCTGCGCCACAGAATTTTTGGGAAGCAGGAGGCGTCTCTCTCTGATCCCTAATACTTCAATCCGTCGTGGGCTAATTAGAACCTTTGGGGGCACCGTTTGGCATTTGGGGGGTCAGGACCGAAAGTACGGTTCCCATAAGACCTGAAAGGAATCAAAAGTTGCTTGGTACGATGTTTAACATGAGAAACCCCACGCACCCTGCGGCCAAGACGCCCTTTCGGAGTGGGCGGAATGATCGTTTGAACGGTAGGGCCGAAGCAAACCACGCCGACCTCGACGGTTAATGCTACGAGTACTGCTACTATGGCTCAACATGTGGCAACAAAGGCAATGCTCTACCATGCCGATAAGCAGTCATACACAGTACCTCACGGAAGTCTTGACGAACAGAAGGCAAGAAAAGATATATAACGACTGGCGATGATGTAACCACACAAACATGTACCTGAACACGTATACATATGTATGTATGTATGTATGTATGTATGTATATACATTTATACATTATTATATACACAACTGTATATAGTTGTACTACGATTGTACTAGTATATACATACATTATGTATACATATAGATATGCACACTCGGACATGAGCGTGTAGGGAGACAAGCTCAAGGGGCTTGAGTTGAGAACTCTAGGCTCGTTGGATTTGGCGAGCAATCCAACAGCAGTCGGAGTCTCACAAAAACACAAAATAGGGACCCTAATATAGTACCCTAAATAGTAGGATCCTTATGAGAAGGATCCCCAAATCGGGTACCCCCTATTCACAGCAGGAGTTGGGACGATCCAAAATTAAGTTTCCACCGACCAGAAGTCATACCTGCAACAGTAGCCGCAAGCACCCTGAATAGTCTTACAACATAGCAGGTTACAAAAAACATCAGCAGCAATAAGCACATCCTCCAGCTGTCTCTTGCTGCAGAACGCATGGGGAGCACTACCATAATCATGACCAGCGGGGAAAATGGGCATCAGTACAGTAAAGTGGCGTCTAAAAGAAAATGGAACTACGAAACTCGTAGACTCAACTCCAATGTTACTCATCCTCTGCCACGTTCAAGCAGTCAGAACTGCGACAGCGGCAATGTGCACTCCGAACCGAGCTTGCACCACTACTGCTGCGACTAGTGGTCAGCAACCCCAGGGCATAGCGACCCGAGCAATGAGCCACATGCCAAGAATAATCCTAACAATAAGAAGCCAATCACTACCAGTGTACGACCTAGCACCTAGGTTTGCATCCCCTAGGCGCGAATGCCCTGCCCTTGCATGATAAGGCCGGCGCTAAGTCAGTGTCTCGAACCTGATCACGCAGAATTCGGAGAATGCACCTCAGGCCAGCGAATGCAACACCAGCACTATAATGCCATCGCAGGTTCAGGTGTTGACTGGAGACAGCGTGTGAATCCTGGAGAATGCAGGGTCGAGACTTGCATCGAGAGTAGATCCCAGATTTGACATCTCATGGTCTGCATTCAACGATGTTCATGTGTTCACAGGCGCAGAGACGAAAATCCCCCAAAGAAGGTGTCTCGAATTTGATGCCAGGTGTGAGGATGCTCTACGCGATCTGTCAAAAGCTGCGCAACGATCCAGGAATCAAACACATGATTCCGTGCGAGGCTGGCGCTACCCTTGGTTTGCACTTGTCGTGTCCGGCTCTGTGCAAACTATACTGAAACCTTTGGCACATCTTCGCACATTCAAACAAACGGAATGCACAATTAATCTGCTGCCATTGCTTGAGAAAAATCCCTCGTCAAGTTCATGACATGGTGACACACTGTGATACTCCGAGTCGTTCTCCACATCCGCGACTACAACCACAAGCTCGCCCACCATTCTCGTAATTGGCGCCTCCTCCTTCTACCAGCATGGGATGCTCAGCTGCGAGCACATGTACCAGCAAGATGGACCAATGTCCCAGTCCGTCGCTGCTCGTCCAGAAAATCAACTCGCGAAGTGTTTCGTCTCGTTATTGCTGTCGAGCCGAAAATCCCGTTCCAGATGCAGACTTCGTCTGGCACCTCTTCGTCCCACGATCAGGATGAAAACCACCAGGGACCGGGGAGCCACCTTGCTTCACTTGCAGTGGCTGCGGAACCATTTCTGGAAGATGCGGCGGTGGCCCAGCTTCTGGATGCCTCGGATGCTCACGACTTCAATACCGTCTACCTATCCATGAAATTAGTCACACAGCCTGTTGTCGGCGAGTTGTTCATGATACCGGCCATACCGGATTCTTACCATATCATATAGCAAACGGGCAGATCTTGCTCACTTGCAAGTGTGGCACCGACGGCATCGAAAAAGCGATCATCCACCTGAGGGAAAACGAAGTTCCCAGGCAACAAAAACCCATGTTGACCAAGACTGAACCGATATTTTCACGTGTCCGACGTTCAATGCGCAGGCATCTGTCAGCTACAGAATGTCCCAGAAGACCAAATTTACCGTGTCCTGCAGGTGCTTGTTGCTTGTTACTTCTTGATTGGCCGAAATGGGACTCTGGCACAGCCCGGGGCCCATATGCATTTACATTGGTATGTATGTGTATATACAGATACATATACATATATATATATATACACACCCAGGAACATAACCACCTGAAGACCGCAACCAGCTGAGCACCTTAGCGCAAACCCCGAAAAGTTGGAAACCGGATTAAGGACAATTAGTGCTGGGAATACTCTTCAGGATAGAGGCTACATGGTTTCCAGCCTTTGGGCTTCCTGTCATCTCTATTCATCTCTCAAACCATGAACCGCAATGCTTCGAGGCATGCCTCCTACCAAGTCGGACCGCTTCGCACCAATATGCAATACCTTGCCTGACGCAAATCCTGGAAGCCGGATCCATATTCAGAATCAGGTTGGCGGCCTCACCCGCACGGACGAAGAGGCTCAAGATTTGCTCCAAAGAATCGAACCTTGGCCAATGTGACACTTGCTCTTCCTTGTTTGACGAGCCCAGACCGCCAACAGTCACGAGTCATGAAACCTCGCTAGCCATGTACACCTGGTCCATCACCTGGTTCTCACCACCACGTGCGGTCGAAGACAAACTGCTGACAGTCCTTCAAAAACAACGATGTGCTTTCCACGAAGACTGGCGATTATCTGCGTAGTGGAATGTATGTCTTCTGGAAGCATGGGCTTCGCCCACAACTCACCACCTACAAATACTGCAGCATACATTTGGAAAGGAGAAACACAGGACGTGTTAGATTAGATCGTCGCTAACGGCACCTGTCGAACCCTGCTGCTCAACAGCACTTGGTCTCCGAGCCTGATCAATTCCAAGGCGATGCATAAGGCTGCATAATCCATATTGGAAGGCATGGGCCCTATACGCTCTAGACTCTAAGCCCCAAGTGCTAGACTTCCTCATGTGTCTAGTCAAGCCACTGGGATGTTAGGGCATCGTGGTACGGCAGGACGAACCTCACAATCTGGACTTTCCGATGCTCTTGCGACTCGCCGGATAGGGCTGGGAGTTTGGATGTTCCGAGAAGCAAACTGCAAGTGCAAGTCTGGGCTTCGGATCCTGGAGATCTATAGGTCTCGTCATGGTACTCTAGAGCGCCACACATCGGACTTAGGGTGCCATGGTTGTTAGGGTCATAATTCAACAACCAGCGAGCTAAGAGAGTCTGTTGCGAAACTTGAGTAATATTCGGCTCAAGAGCGGCGGACTCAACATTCAGGGCCAACAGTTTCGTTTGTGGCCTCTGCTTTGCATCTCTCTTGCTTTTTCAATTCTTCGGACTCTGTCTGTCCCTCTGCCCGGAAGGATAGGATTTGGATGCCTCCATGGCCCATCCAACTCCAATTCGAAACTCACGTACCCCAAATTCCTAACACATTCAGAAAGCCTCCAGAGACCCAGCATTCGATTAATTGAGACCCTGAAGCCTAGGGAATGCCCTGAACAAACTCCTCAAAAGTAACAACATGCCCCTTCGATGTTCCGAAGATCGATTTCTCAGTTTTAGTGTACTACGGCGACTACATTCACATGCACAACAAACGCAGTAGGAATGGTCCTCACATACTGTAGTTTCGGACATCCATTTCCAGTACCCAAAGAACAAGTCGGAGACATGTCAAGATGTTGTACTAGAAACCATCGACAACTTGCTCCGTACTCTGCCTGACTGTAGACTGCAGAATCTGTAGAAGATGAGAGAGACGATGTTGCATGCTGCTCCATCTTCGTCCACGTGAGTGATTGTTCGCTCAGCCCTGGATGCCGGCCGGGCCACTGTGCATCCTCCATGGACTGGAGCCAGGCCCTTGTGCAGGACCACCGGTGATTTGTCGATGCTCATGAACATGCTTGATCAGGCATTTATACTGCGTGCCTGTGCACCATGCCCATGTCGAACAACGCCGTCATGGATTAGTTTCAGTGTAGTCCTACGATTGCTCCTGCGGGAAAGGAGCCAGGTTTCAGTCCCAAAAATTCCAACAATGCAAACGAACGTGCCAAGCAGCTTGAAGCTGCCTGGCAGCGGCACGGAACAGCGCCCTCGCACGTCCTGGGTCGAGACTTCCCGCAACAGCCCTCTCTGAATACACAGAAAAGCATGCTCTCGGCCTCCGCTGTCTCTGCCAGGCGCGGCTCGGGGGCTGCGGAGGCTGCAGGCTCCTGGCATTTGAGTGCAAGCTGCATTTCTGGGGCTTTGAAAGAGGCAGGGCTTCACTGTGGTGTTTGGGGTTTTGAGATGTGCCCTCAGACTGTCCCTGGATAACAGCGCTCACACTCAAGGTACAGCATGTCCGTAACTGTCTGCAGGACTAAGAACAGCAAGCGGTTGTTCGCACCAAGACTCAGGGAAGCCAAAGTTCGCAGAACAAGGGTTCGTGTTTACATCACACAATTCTGGACAATCCTAAGTTACAGGAACCGTTGTCGACGTCGAGCATTCATCGCCACAGCTACTGCAACTCGGTCAGGCATTATTGGAAGCATGATGGAGGATTTGTGGCTTTTAGGCCGGAGCCTTATATCGGCAATGCTTCCGAAACTCTCGCCCAAAAGGGAAAGGCCCCCGCCCCCGTGCCTGGACTCTCGTATCTGGTTGGAAAGGCTGCGTCCGACCGATCGCCAGCAGTGAAGCATCGCCTCTGCTTCATGTTGAAATGCGGGATGAATTTAGGACCAAGATTTAAAAAAAATTATGCATGTGCTTCTTGATTCGCAGGTTCGTTGACCTCGGCCGGCATGAGTGCATGTAAACCGGCACTTTGCCAAACATGCACGCCGGCTTAGAGCAACTCTTAGCAACCCGGCAACCCTGCACCTACCTTTCATGGCAGGCCTTAGTGGTGTCCAAGTTGCCCATCATGCGCCCAGTTCCTCCACCTCAATGAAAGCTCTGGGTTGCATCAACAGCTGCAACCACCAGCCTGATGATGATTGTATCGTCATCAACATGACCGGTTTCGTAGCGGAATGGCGGGATCATCGTCAGCACTTACCAGTGCCCGTCAGCAGCACACAACGGACGTGGGGCATATGAGTCGTCGTCAAAACCCCGTTTGGTGCCATTGTCCTATAACTAAATCGGTGCGTGTACTTGCGGCCGCCGATTAAAACTTGAGGACCGCATATACATATACAGATACATATATACATGTACATGTGCATGTAGTGCATGTACATCGTTGACATGTATGTCTATATATATATATACATAGTAAATGTATATATATATATACATGCATACACAAGTACACACACACATACATACATACTTACTTACTTACTTGCATGCATGCATGCATAAATACACACATACAGCCATGTGTAACACACACGCTCGCACATACATATACATATCCATATACATATACATATGCGTATGCACATATACATAGACATATACATATTGCCAATCTAAGTGTACGGATTGAGAGGCTACAGGGCCCGGGCTTCAACATGCGCAGGCTGGGTATCTGTTGGCTCGGTAGGGTATCGGTAGGCCACACAACTACATTCCGGTCCATAACCCCATTTTGGGCTACCTTCCTCTGACTCCGTTCAACTTATGCAAGTAGTTGCGGCCGCCCTCAAAATCCAAGACTGTTGGAAACCGTGGGTCATTCCAAAATACAGCCTGAACTGGGCCTAAACTAAGGGTTGTGACCGTGACTCATATGAGCATGCAAAGTCCAAGGGCCTCAAAGCACAAGGATGTTGCCCTGATGTTTCTGCTGTTTAGCCGGGGTTAACATCCACTAAACATGAACCTGTTGAAGGAGCTTCAGAGGTCAACCAGGTAAAGACTCTAGAACTTCCTAACCACCCAGCATCCTCGCCAGGGCTCTCTTGTATCGCTCCCTGTCTGCGGCCTCGGCTGTTCCCCTTGCCCGGATGGACTTTCTAAGCATTTTCGCTCGGGCTCCGAGGGCCACAAGTCCCAGATCTTTCATGGCAAGGGCCCTGCCTCCAAACCACAACCAACAGCGAGAATACGCGAGAATAACCATCAGCATCACCATCAATATCCGCGACTTTTACCAGTACCATGACAACCATTATCGGCACCGAGCCACCATGCACACTACCACCACCACCACCACCACCACCATCATAGCAATATGAATGTCAATATTTAACTTTTATTCATCATCATCATCATCGTCATCATCATCAACACCATCATCATCGACACCGTCGTCATCATCATCATCTTCTTCTTCATTGTGATCATCACGGTCAGCATCAGCATGATCACTATCGTCATGAACATGATGATGGCCGTCATCAGCATCATCACCATCCCTGTCTCCATCAGCAGGGGCACCACATCAGCAGTCCTATTAGGATGAGCACAGGCAGCACCATGAGCATGGCAACTACTATAAGTGCGGCCATTGCCGTCACTGCTGCCAAGACGCCTAACCTAAGCATCAGTATCAATCAGCACCAGCAGCACCAGCACGTCAACCTCGTACTTGCCATCTATCAGCACGGCCAGCAACAACAGGAGAAAGAATATCAGGATCAGGATCAGAACCCGCAGCACTCGCACCACAAGCAGCGCTAACAAACCACCACTGCCACCGTCACCACCATCAGCATCTCACCGCAAAACCACCACAACCATCCAGTATCCGTCAGCATCAAGACTGCATCAACATTATAACCACCCTCATCACCGGCCCCTCGATACTACTCATCATCCTCGTCGTCACCGTCATTGGGCGCCAGCGGCAGCAGCAGCAATGCTGCTACAGCAGCGACAGAACCATCCTCACCATCGTCACGAAAATATAGCAATCCCCTGCCATTTATATGTCGAAAAGTCACCACTGGAGATTCTAGTCTGTTTGGTATAAGTGGATCCTCGCAAGCCATCCGACCACCCACTTGCAAAGCTTGAAGAAGGTCCGAGCTCGCTCACGCTGGAACTGTCGCCCCTCTCTTCACGAACCTCTGACTTCGAGACTCTGCCGTGCTCTGCCTCCGAGGCGCTCCCCAAGCCTGGGCGGATGGAGACCAGAAACCCCGCAGATGGAGCAACAGGGTGACAAAATCTTAGGGTGCTTCTGGAATACTTACTTACACAGAAATTCGTATGATTTCTGTGGAGTCGTCCACTTCCAGGCTGAGCCGGTTGTCTATGAACGAAGCAAGAAAGATCTGTCCAGTAGTGGCCAACAGTTCGATGTTTGCAGGAATGCTTGCTAGTATGGGACTCTACAACGAACGCAACTCATGATACAACAGCTATAGGCCGAGGACCCAACAAACTTCCATGCCGTCGCCTTATCACTTTTCATGATCAAGCACGGCGGATCCAGATTTCAGTCCGATTTGAATAGCACCAACGTCAACACCACCCCGTGAAGGAACGCAACTTTCATTGAACCCAGCAGAAACACATCTCATCTTCTGTGACAAGCTGATACAAGAACGCAGGGCCACTACAACTTCAATCAAAGCCCAGGCACAGACACCGGCCCAGGAGGTTTCGGAGCCCTAGGGCCCAAGGGACGTCTCGGCGCCGCGCCGCTCAGCTCCATAAGTTCTCGGAAGGGGAGCTCCCTGAAGCGGGGGAAAGAAGAAGAGAGGGAGGGGCAATTTGGGGCTCGAAGGGCTGATGAACCCCCGAGGCCTGTCCACGTAGGGTAGCATCTGCTCCTGAGAGGGGACAAGTTGCCCTGGTCGGAGTGGCTGCCCCCTGTGTCACAAGGTGCTTCTCTTGAAGGTGCTTCTTTCGGTCAAGATCCAACCCACTGTGCCGACTTTCCAAACAGAGCAGGAGCTTGGCCCGACACGAAAGCACTCGGAAGGGGCCGTCCTGTGCCACGAGCTCCGTCACCCACTGCGGCCAAGGCCTTCCACTGGTCTGAAGGGCAAGCGAAAAGCGGCAGCAAAGCTGTCAGCAAAGCCCGGCAAAGACCCGACCGTTTTGGGAGTCAACGCGAATCGTAGGGAGAGTTTAGATGCTTCAAAGCATCGGCGGCACCAAGCCTGGCAGTCTGTAACACAAAGGCGCTGAGAGCCGCGGCTACGCACAAAAGGATCCAATGCAAAATCAGTCTTCAGCTGCGTGGTCTTATCGTGGGACTCTGGAAATGTCCACACTCGAAGTCTGATTTGATGGAGACTCGGATTCTCGGCACGTTATGCATGTCCTTCAATGATCGCGCAGCTGATGCAACTCATGTACTGAAGCTCAAACGCCAGCGCTTCAAAAGCCAGCTCGGCTAATTGCCGGGTGGCGCATCAAGCAGATTGCGCCCACCATCAGAATTAAATTAAAGTCAGTGCTCTGATTTTCAAGCGTGGGCACTGCAAGAGTCTGCCCCGGATCTCTTTGCAATCATTGCGGTATGCAGCCCCTGGTCATGAAAATGCGGAGCACGACCAATGCAAGTGGGGTCGGCCCTCCAGGCTGCTCCAACAAAGATCCATCACAAAATTCTCGGCAGGCACTGGAAAATCATGTGCCCCAGGCCCTGCTGGACCCTGAAAACACGTCAGTTCTTTCTTCTAGTCTAGACACAATTTAATGGCTTTAACGTGAAGTCTATTACAGGTACTAGTAGGTGGAAGATTGGGTCGGCAAGAGCAGTATGCAAGAGAGCATCGACCATCGTTCTGCTACCTGACAAAATACTACAGCAGTACTACAGAGGTTGTTCAGAAACACGCTGGAAACGATGGCGAGTGCTAAAACTTCGTCTGTGCCCGAATGGACTGCCCGGTTTCAGTGAGATGTTACCGATAACTAGCCGGTGCACCCAACAGAACCAAATGCGCATCCTGATATCAGAGCAGTCGGGATCCACGTAAGCGCAGCACAAAACGGAAGATCACGCCTTGCCATTAAGGTTGCCATTGGCAACAGCAAGGTATGCTTGCCAGCCATCTTGCTCTAGTCGTCGGCGTTTCTTCTCCACGGTCGCGGCTTCGGCGGCCATATATTTGGCCATCTTCTGTCTCTGTCCCGGGTTGGCGGCCCCCAGGATGCGAACGGCGAGAAGCCCAGCGTTGGCCGCGTTGCCGATGGCCACTGTGGCCACGGGGATGCCTTTCGGCATCTGCACGATGGACAAAAGCGAGTCATTGCCGCTCAAAGTAGAGGACTTCACGGGAACACCAATCACTGGCAAGGGCGTCAGTGCTGCCACCATGCCGGGGAGGTGCGCCGCACCGCCGGCCCCTGCGATGATCACATTAATTCCTCGGGCCTCTGCAGTGGTTGCGTACTCATACATGTACTCCGGTGTACGATGAGCGGAGACAACACTGATTTCGTAAGGGATGCCGAAGTCGTCGAGCACCTGAGCTGCATCCTTCATTGTGGGAAGGTCACTGTCGCTGCCCATGATGATCCCAACGCTAGGTGAAGGCTTGGTCGGAACATCGTGCTTGTTGGCGGCGTCATCACCATCCACGGCTGTCAGGACAGGGCGAATTTCTTCTAATGCAGCGGCTGGGGTAAAGCCGGTCACAGTGATGTGACCCATCTTCCGGCCTTTGACGCAGCCCTCCTTGCCGTACCAGTGGATACCAGCATCCGGCACCAAAAGAGCACGTCGGAGTGGAGCCATGGTCTTCGTCACCATCTCTGGCGTTTCACCCTGTCCAAGGATGTTCACCATCATGGCACCACCGACTCGGAGCTGGCAGTCACCCAAAGGGAGGCCGAGCACACAACGCAGGTGCTGCTCGAACTGATCCACACCACAAGCTTCGATGGTGTAGTGGCCAGTATTATGCGGTCGTGGAGCGATCTCATTCAGGAGCACGGACCCATCGTGGAGGAGGAACATCTCCACGCCGAAGATACCCCGAGCGTCACCGAAGCTCTTGATGGCGTCGGTGGCAACCTGCTGGGCTAGCTCCTGCTGCTTCTGCGTGACTCCCACCGGTGGTGTGAGGCAGGTGAAGCAAACGCTGTCGCGCTGCACAGTATGCACCACTGGGTAGGTGCGCATGGTAACGTTCATGGTCTCGTCCACGCCCCGGGCAACCATCACCGCCAGCTCCATCTTGAATGGAGCCCACTTCTCCACGTACAACTTCTTGCCGGCCTTGCCGCCAAGCTTCTCGAAGGCCGCCGTAATGCCCTGTGCATTAGGCACGACAGCATTGCCCTTGCCGTCGTAGGCACCGTATCGGCTCTTCAGCATCATGGGGTAGCCGAATCGCTCGCCGATGCTATGCAAGTCAGCTTCAGACTCCACCTTTTCGAAGTCGGGCAAAGGCACACCATGCTTTTGAAGGTGGACCTTCTGGACGTACTTGTCCTGGATCAGCTTCACCACGAAGGGAAGTGGCTGA
Organism: Symbiodinium necroappetens; assembly: GCA_905231915.1. Taxonomy (NCBI): domain Eukaryota; class Dinophyceae; order Suessiales; family Symbiodiniaceae; genus Symbiodinium; species Symbiodinium necroappetens. The sequence goes on along the minus strand of CAJNJA010043474.1, from coordinate 45,445 downwards.
ACGGGGACGCCTGCCTGGTGAAGCTCCTCGAGCACCTCCGCATTGACGTGCTCCACCTCCAAAGTGAGGATGTCACACTTCTTGGCCAACTCTCGGACCGAGTCGGCATCCTGGAAGCTGCCTTTCACCGACATTTCGGACACCTGTCCGGCAGGCGACTTCTCCCCAAGCGGGTCCAAGACGCACATCTTCACTCCAAGGCGATGACCCGCATAGACCATCATTCGGCCTAGCTGGCCTCCGCCAAGGCATCCCACGGTGCGCTTGTCCATGGCGAGAAGGATTGGAGGGACGGCTAAGACTGGGTAAGGGATGGCTTATGGGCCTAAATGGCTTCAGGCCTTCAGGTTCCAAAGCTGGGAAGACTCGCTCCGACATCCTCTTCTTCACCGGCTGTAGGACTGTAGGACTCTACCGGCTTTACCAATTCCGGCCCGCAGTGCCTTGGCGCAGGCTTCGGAGGCCGCGGGGGTTGCGGGCCAAGAGATCCCTGCCAGGGCTCAGCGAAGATGCCTCGCAGTGTCCAAGCAACTGACCGTTTTCTTCAGATATTGCAATGGAGAGGGGGAACGTGATGACTTTCGGGCAAACGACCCGGCTCCGAATTTCAATTGCCTTCGACGGCCAGCCGAGAGTCCGTACTTGTGATAGTGCTTCTTCACGTACCTGTCTCCGGGCAGCTTCGGGATTCGAATCTGAGTTTTCCATCCCCACTGGAACGAGCTCAAGCTTCGGAAGCCGCCGTGTCAACGGACCCAAGCCCACAAAACGAAAGGGCACCAGCTAAGACGAAGCGCAGGCTTGTTAAGCTGATGATCGTGTGTATGTGTATAACACATAGGTATACAACATGCCCATCGAGTATATTCGACTATTAACCTTCCGGCGACCAAGGCTCTGCGAAAAAGCTGCCCAGTCTGCAACCAGAACTTGCTCTTCCTCCTCGGTACGTAACTCACGTGGCAAATCGCTCAAGGGTTTAGGAACTCTAACATTAAAGGTCTAGGAATTGAAAACACGTAGGAAGCAGTTGCTTCAAAAGACAACAGCCAGTTCAAGAGCAGGGTGCCCACAAGCTCGAATGGACAGTTTGCTGCGCCATGTTAGAAACCGTCTCTCTCTCTCTCTCTCTCGGTATATGTATGCGTTATATATGTATGTATGTATGTATGTATGTATGTATGTATGTATGTGTATATATATATATAGGTAGGTATATACATTTTATGTGCAACATGCTTGGGCTGACATTGATGTGGAACTCATGCACACCAATATCACATATACATGTACAAGCACACGAACACACCTGCCATCATGTGGGCAAGGTGCTGATCGTCTCCGCATCTGGTCGGTTTGCCTTCAAACTGGTCTCTGCGAGCAGCTCTTTGCTTTTGTCTTGATGCTTTTGGGATTACAACATCCTACCAAGCATCCGCCGAGCCTGAAAACCCGAAAGTCTGGAGTCTAGGGGAGAAGTCCATACACGGCAAAGCCAATGCTCATTAGTCTGACAAATCGCAACGTGTATACCACGTGTTTACCAACAGGAGGCTTTTACGTAGAGGACAGTAGTAGAGACCTCGAGCCGGCATCCTGATTCAGACCCCCCGGATTCGCCTGCAAGCTTTTTCACTGCAAACAAGCACGTGCATTGATGTGATTGATGGCTTTGGCTGCTGGAAGACTTCCCGGGCTTCTGAAGCCAAGCAACCAAGCCAACCGTTTGAGTTCTTCGGGAGCGGGCGGCGCTTCTGTCGGATGTCCTGAGCTCAGCGGCCATTACACTTTCGGGCTTGGGGCCTGTGGACAGCACAAGGTAGCCTGCAGAGTGTAGTGGTAAGATGTGGTGATAGTCGACGTCCAAGCATTCCAGCTCCCTTAAATCAAGCACTACATCGGTGCAGCATGCCCCGAAGACACAGGACCCAGACTCGGAGTTAAGAGCCTCCTATTCAGCACATGATTCTTTGGGCAACGGAAGTGGGCTGCGGGGATTGCAGCGAATATTGTGAACGTGATGACTCCTCCGGAGATCCAGCCCTGCACTACAAAGAGAGCGAGAGACAGAGAAAGAGAAAGACAGAGAGACAGCGACACAGAGAGAACGAGTGAGTCTTAGGAACTTCGAATCTTCGAACCTTATTTCCGAAGTCTCTGCAGCGCATTCCTGTCTTACTAGTACTTAATTCCCGTGCCCTGCCTGGCATCTTTGCCGGCCATCGATTCGGAAAGTCCTGACCGAAAGGCACACGCACAAGGCAACAGCGCAGCCCAAACATCTGCTCCTGTAGGCCAGCAGCTACGACAACCACCAGGAGCAAAAGCAGCAATAACAATGAATGGTAATTATTTAGTTAGTAGTTATGCATTCGTATCAGGCATCAGCCCCCAAGACACCAAGCGTCGTTGTCAGACGTGGTGTCGAGGTACCAGTTGTCTGCATCATCGAACTCGGCGAGGTATTGCAAGGCACGGGCAGGTCCATCGAGCGAGAACCTGGGGCCAAAGGGCTCACCAGCTCTCGTTGAACACACGCTCCCAAAATTGCTTGTGGGTCTCTTTGCAAAAGCCAGGCCGACGATCGTGTGTTGGCTTTGTGCGGGCTCAGTCTTCGGCTGCGACGACCCTTCCGTGCGGAAGGACCACACCGATGCTCTTGCATGATGCGTGCAGGGAACAGGTGGGACATGCGAGAACACTAACTGCTTGAGGGCTGCAAAGGGCTCTGTCAAAGCTCGCGCAGAAGGTCCGAGCATCATAAGCTGGAGCAACAATCGACATCACCATCATGCACACCGCCAGAGTTTGTAATCAGCACCACTGTCACCAGCAACGGCGGCGAGAGGCTATAACTATGCTGACTGTCATGCGCACGACCATCACCACGAAGAGTGTCATCATCGCCTGTCTCGATTTGCGTCATCGAGGCCTGTGTTTGCATCATCCGCCTCCTCATCCTCAACCTCATCACCATCCTCGCCATCGTCATCAGCATCATCACCATCATCATCATCATCAGCATCATCATCTTCTTCTTCATCAGCAACGTAATCAACATCATCATCATCAGCAGCAGCATCAGCATCATCATCTTCTTCTTCATCAGCAACACAATCAACATCATCATCATCATCATCATCATCAGCATCATCAAGGCCACCACACCGTCGACATCATCACCAACACCATGGTGCTCATACCAACCATAAAGTCATAAAGAAAGCATCGCGGCTAGATCTGACAAGACACACATCACCAGAGCTCAGCTGGTAGGCGACACCTGGCTCCTGCCGTCGTTCTACCAAATGTAAAATGTGCAAAATCGAAACTCGGATGACTTGAAGTGAACCAAGTACAGCAAGACACCGGGTGCCTCTGCCCATGATCATCATAGCGCTACTGTGCCCAATAGCATCTAATTACTGTGATTCCCCGTGCGCTCCAGCACCGTGTCTCCCAGATTGGTCGGCCGCCGTGTCGAGACACCCTCGACGAACCAGTGGCGGCCCTCCTGGCAGACACTTGCGTCTGTGGATTTTGAAGAAGTAGGCAAGTAGGCTCACCATGCTTGAGGTCTTCAAGCTTTTCTGGGCTTCGCCCTTGTCTCTCGTCCTATCGGGTTTCGAGCGGTTTGGGGCAGTCTTGAGAATGGTAGTTCAAAGCTTCAAGGTTTGGGCTCATTTCGGGTTTTGTGTCAACAAAAAGCTATCCAGTTACAAAAAGTTGAAGATGCTGAGATTTTGCGGAGTTTGCCCTGCTGGCCACAACCACAGTCTTCCATGTTCCTCCTCGAGTGACACGACAGAAATTCCAAAGTGGTGCTGCGTGCAAGACAACCATCTTGAACTTTCAAGTTTGGGCGGAACATTCTTGGTGCTGGATGTAAGGGCTTGGGGCAGTCCTTGAACACCATGCAATGCCGTGACGCAACCCGTGAGTCGTCGACCTGGCATGGTTTTTGGATGCTGCAACTGCATGTCGAAAAATCGAGCTGAACACGAGCAGATTTCAGGGCAATTGCAGCAGCTCGCAGAGCGTGAATAGCATCAACAGCCAACCGAGCACAAAGCTTTGTGACAAGCTAAGACAGGGGACGCGTAACATGAATTCCGAAGCCGCCTGAAACTAGCGCTAAAGCGCCTAGCGGCTCAAATTCAAGTCATGCTCTCCTCCTTGACAGACTTTGGACTTTCGGCTGAGACCAGAAATCCGCATATGTAATGCTGCTTGCTTCATTGCACCTTAAACTCCGAGTGTCTGCAACATCTCTCAGGCGCAGGCCCTGATGTGTGCATCCTCGTGTGCTCCAATGGAAATGCGCGGAGGAGGGCCGTTCCGGGTCTTCTCATGTCCCTCCTGGTACCTTGGCTTGGCTGGCTTTACAAGGCAAGGAATCCTTAAAACGACGTTGCACGGAACTCCTGCGTCTGAACCCGGGCCACCATCCAAAAAGTTATCGACCATGACCCACATGGGAGAAGAACCCGCGCAAGCCGATTGTTTACCCAATGGTTGCAGCACACAAAGGGAGCTAGAACGAGTTGCAACTTCATGCCAACTTAACCGAGACTACGTAGAATGGTTTCTGTCAGTGCCGTTCGTGTCTAGCCACTCGTACTGCCTGTCCTCTGCCCAATGGGTATTGACAATATTGACTCTTTGAGAGTATCGAAACTGTGAAAATGCCGGGCCACCAGTACTCTGGTAGCCCATGGGTAGTCGCTCGAATCCACGATCCCTGGCAGCGAAAATGTTTGGACTGCTCGCTTCAGCGTGGGTTGTCGATCTGCTCCTACATGTAAATGTAAGCATCGAGTTTGTTGGGTGTTATAGCAGGCGCGTTTGCGAACAAAGGAGAGCACGAAACTGCAGGGCACAAGGAATTCCTACAATGGAAAAGCTCTGACCATCCTCGCCACAGGCATTGCTACCTTTCAAGGCTTTTGTTGGATTCGCAAACTATGACCGGCTCGGCTACCGACCGTGCCCCCTTCTAATTCCTTCCGACATTGCCCTCTTACGGCCTCTTCCTCCCTCACAGCATCAACGGACGCTGCCGCTCCGAACAATGCAGCCTTTGGCACAAAGCCTTGGATAAGGGTCCCAAGGGCTGATTCGCAAAATTACGCTTCGGGTGCGGCCTCGTGCGAAGGAAATCCCGGCTTCTCGCACCAGTCTGCGGAGCTCTCCGCCGTCGGCGCCATGTCAGGTGGCCGCAGGCGCATGTCTTCAGGTGCTCTCCAGGCTTTGGGGCTGCAGAGATTCTGTGCTGTATCACTGCATCCTTCTAGGCTTGCCAGCTTGTCTTCAGGCTAAGTTGTCTAAGGTCCCGCCTGTGGGATCGCAAAGTGCACTGTCCGGCTCGGAAGTCGCGACGGCTAGCGGGGGCTTCTCTGGGTGTTTTAGCTGCGGACCGACGTGACTGTCAATCCTCGCCACATGCTCCTCAACCAGCATAGACTCTGTTATGAGCATGATAGGACTTTTGACAGTGACATCATCAGCATCGTAACGGCCAGCGTCATCGCCATCGTCATCAGAATCATCATCATCATCCTCATCTTCATCATAATCAGCATCACCATCATCATGATCGCCACCACCATGGCATTCTGCTTCTTCCTGCGGACTGAACCGAAATCCGAATGCAATCATTACTGTCGTTCCTCGTCGTTGTCATGCTGTTTGATGCCTTGGTTTCTGTCAACTTTTGAGCTGCGACCAGGCGAAGCAACACATCCTCCCTCCACGAAAGCAGGACGGACTGTGGGCGGCACTGGACGCAAGTCTGAAATCGATTGTACTGCGTCCTGGTCGCAGCGCTTCGTCTACCGGGCCGTGCTGGACCCACAAATCTTCCAGAGTCGCCGGATTGTGGCTGAAATGCCGTCAGCATCCTTTGTCTAGTCATATGTAATGTAGCCCGGCCGGGAGCTTCGAGATCATGCAATTCGCTGGGTTAGCTGAAAGATTCGCTTAAGCCGTTTCCTTGGTTCCCAGTCGAACAACATAGCTGCAACGATAGATACCCGCTGAGCCGTCCTGGTGTCGTTGGACTTCATGGATGCGCTCCAGTCCAAGCAGAAGATCACGACCTTCGGCTCTCTAAGTGCCTGGTGCTGTTTCTCTGTTCCTGCATCGTCAGCTGCGTCTTGCCTACCCTAGGCCCTAGAGTGAGCTGACCCTCTTGCTCTTGCACATCCTCTCTCCCTCCCGGGCAAAGGGGACGGTCTAGTCCCTCGGGCTTTAAGCACACCCGAACCCTTTTGCAGTCAGTGTGGTCACCTGAACATGGCCAAAGCCCTAAACTTTACGATGATGTGCTGTCACTGATCACACTCTCGAAGACAGCGGCTTCAGATCCGCGATGCTTTCATGAAATGATACACGACATAACGGTTCGACTGAAATAGAAGCATGGAAGCATCATCTTCCTCGAGCCCCCTCTTACAAGTCAAGCCTGACTTACAAATCAAATGTCAGGATCACTGGCAAAGCTATCGAAGCACTTTTGTATCAAGACAAAAGCTGTTGACGATGCAAAAGCAGTTGGAGATAAAAGACGCTCACACGGAAGTACTAGGAGCGGAGATTCCCCCATTCCAGGGTGAATTGGTTGAGTCCTAGACTGGCGTGTGAATCATTTACCTACGACTGACATGACAGTGGAAGGCAAGGACCCCCTTGGTTTCTTCACGGTCACTGCAAATTACGTACATGCTAAGCTCATTGCAATTTTTCAGCGATCACGGTAACTTGCCTGACTTGCCCGACTTCTGGTTCACTTCAAACCGAACACATTGAAACACATACACAGACACACAGACACACACACAGAGACACGGACGGTTTCTCTCTCTCTCTCTGTCTCCTGGGCGTAGGGGGCTGGTCAAAGCCCCCGGGCAAAAATGCCCACCCGATTGTTTTAATCGGGGAAGGGGAGTAAAGAGCGAGTGTAGACTGTCTACGGACTCATGTCATAAAGTATGCGGTGGCGAACACAAGACAGTCGTACACTTTCAAATGACACATGCATGCTGAGGGTATATTCCCCCTAGTGCCAGAGCATCCTTCCGGAAGTACGGACGCTTCTCTCTCTCTCTCTCTCTCTCTCTCGCTCTCTTTGTGGCTGGTTTGTGCAGGTAGTTTCGAGGTTTCAGGGAGGTCGGGGTCTGAAGACTTCGCTTTGATACTCCTTCGGCCAGATTCAAATTCTAGGTCGAAGTCTTTCTGGCAATAGCATTGGACCTAAACACCGTGAACCCTCCTGAACCCTCTGCCCGACATCCTGGTCCCCAATCGTGCACCTCTACTTCGAACCCTTCGTGACCTGCACACAGATCCTCCCCAACCATGCCCTGAGGTGTGGTTACAAGCCCAAGCTACCTTACTAGACCTTAAAGCCCGAAGCTCTTCTTTGAATGCAAGCTTTCCCTCGCATGCCTTAGGGCCGCCTCCGCCGCTGACCTTGGGCGGACTTTAGTTCTCAGAGTTGGGGGAAGACTTGAGCACGTTGAAAGCTTTAGGCAGTTGAGATCACCATGCCGAGAAATGTTGCTGCTACTTGTATTCTGTATCTATCTTGCTCTTTGCTCTTCATGGTATTATTATGAAGGAGGAGCTTGGTGGTTCTTTAGTAGCTAAGTTGAGGGTTAACGTCTTAAAGCTATGAAGGCTTAAGGAAAGTTATGGCCTAGAAGAAGGCTGAGTAAGTTTCAAGGCCTCACCTAAATACCGGCTCTAAACAGCAAGAGCTGAACGTTTTGGCCTGCTATACAAAACGTACTGAGTCATAAAGGATCAATCATATCTTCACGAATAAGAGCATATAGCTCCACCAGCATTCTTGTCAATCTCATGTTACGCGGTCTGGCTTTTTGGGAGCTTCCGGGCCCGATCCAGGGTCGAGCGCCTGAGGTCTCGATTGCAGCAGGGACGGACATCTACAGTAACTCAGAGCTCTTGCACCTAGGCCAACAATTCCAAACCAAGGGCTTCCCCCGACCAGCACCGCTCTTTGAGCTCGCGAATCAGGAATTGAAAGCCTTCGCAGCCAAAACTCACTTCCTACCCCTCCCTGGAAATTCCTGGAAACCCACCCACGCCAAGATGACGAGGGGCCACGTTCACTGCGGCGCCAGGCCTCGAAGGAAGGCTATTTGCGCGTGCATACATAACATATGAACATGCTTGTCGCGTGGCGGCTTTGACGACGGTGAGACTGCCGCCGCTTTCGGGGGGCAGGGTCGAACATTCTGTTCCCTGTCTACGCAGCTCGGGAAATCAGTTGTCGGGCCTGAAACGGAGCTTTGCAAAGGGCCTTTCAACACTCACAAACAAATACATAAGCATCAAACAAAGTGTCTAACACGCTCGATTCGCAAGGTTTCGCTCCCTGGTCTTCGGCTAAGCGCACATGTCGAAGTCCTTGTTAAAGTCTCCGGTCCAACCTTTCCGAAGCACACAAAGCCGTGCAAAGCCCCCGACACATGCACCGGCAGCAGCGCCGAGCCGCCAGCGGGAGGCTGGGCAGGCGATGCAATCTCTCTTTGGAGCCCTTTCTGTGTGCGAACTACTCCTGAAATCCTATGCCAGCACACTATGCAACCGCTTTGAGCATCCGGGCTCTTTGGGCTGTGCTGGTCTTGGCTATTAAGGTTCGTCTCGTCCGAGGTTACCGTTATGCGAAGATATGCGAAGGAGGGATGGGCAGGCTTTTTGGATGCTAGTGGAGAAGATACCACCAAACGGGGACACTCTTTTGCAACAAGCCCAGTATCTGATCTCCGAACCCCCTCACACCCTACTCCTGCCGACAGCCCAGAAGACCCGACTCCCGAAGCTCGACGTTTATGAGGATTTTATCAGGTTCACTGGATGGATTCAGAATGCTACTTAAGAGCCATACACGATTCCACAACCGTGTTCCAACAGTAATATCATTATGCTAGGTCGTCGAGACGTGACGGTTGCAGACACAATTACTGTGACGATTCAGCTCGAACCATGGCTGAGGCTGGCGCTGCTTCCGGTCGTCCCAGATCGCGGGCTTCGCTCGGGACCTATTCTGTGTGCTTACTTCCGTGTCTAAGGGATGTGCGGCTTTGTGAGGCTCGCACCTACGCCTCGATGCGTCAAACAACGTAACACTCTGGGCAAATGCAGACGGCAATGTTTGTTTGCCCTGCGGGTGCAGGGAAAGTACTTCGATAGAGACCCTCTTTCCTATTGGCAGATCCTGGCAGCAACAGCGGTGACTACATTGAGGCCGTCTCCCTTGAGCTGAGTGCTTTCCTGGCTCAGCCACACGATTCAACATCCGGTGCATCCTTCCCAGGACCCGGGCACCCCCGAAGAAACACTCTACAAATTGAGATTTGCAGCTTCAACAAGCAGAAGGCCCTGACTTCTTGTCCTAACCAATGGAGTGTATACCTGAGAGGACAGAGGAAATATAACAGAACTAAGGCCGCCCTGGTGGCCTCCTTTGGGTCGACGGACGGAAGCCGGGCAAAGGCCTCAGACAAAAGCACAAAATGAACGGGGCGCTGGCTGCTTCGGATGACTGAAGGCGCACAGTTGGCAACTTGTACAGCCAAGGTTCTGTTGAGAAAATCCAAACACCAATCTCATAGGCCTAAACCCGAGGCATGCAGGTCTGTACCAAATAGCCATGATTTAATTTGCCTAGCATGCTGATTGCACCGGTTGGTTGCACTAGAACTTAATTTCATTGAAGCTTAAGTCTTGATGTGGAAAGTCCGATAGTCCAAGAGAAGCTGACATCGGCTAGTGTGCTGTTCTCAGGGTTGCAGTCGTCTCGGTTTCTGGAGTCGACTGTTGCGAGTAGGAGGCATGGAAGGCCGAAAAACTACACTGGTGACTGAGCGCTTCGCCTCATCAATTTCGCGGACGCTCATCCTGAGTTGAACTTCTAAATTCGAAACGATTTGTGGCCTCAGCCTCCATTACGGGTTAACTCGGATGTCTGGGTCCCTGCAGCCTGCATCCAAGGGGTATGTTCATGTGCTTGTTACTGCTACTAAAATTACTCTTCCATATCTTCAGAATGCAATTTTGGCATCTGCCGGGCTTCAGCATGTATTTTCGAAAGTCTGTCAATCTGCCTATGTCTTGTGCCTATCTATATCTATATATATATATATGTACACGCGTGCATACATACATACATACATGCATACTTACATACATACACATGTGCACCGGGTGCGACTAGACGGCTTCGAGGCAACCTCCTTTGTGCGGCCGAGTCACCACCGCAGTCTTTGACCTTGCCAACTGCGCCAAAACGCTAGCAACATTACACAAGTGGCTGTGCCCATTTCAGGCCACCTCCGCAGCATCCTTACGTCCACACACTCTCAAACTGAAGCCATTAATCGGCGAGCACCCTCCAGTGATGCAGCGGAGCCGCAACGTTAAGGTTAACTGAACGGACATAGGGAAACAAAGTCAACTTGTTCTGGTGCGGGATTCCCTCCCCTACACAGAAGATCGTTCGCGCAAATCCAACGAGGTTCACTTTTTATGCGTACCTGCAAAAATCTTCCTTATGCTTGTATGGCAAGTTATCCTACTACGAGCTACAATGTACAAGCCCCTACATGGACTGACCATGTGTTGCTGTGTTGTGCACTGCTGCTACTGCTGCTTCCCTTTATCCCTGAATGTCGAGACAGGGGATCTACATCATAATTTACAGGTACTGTTTGGAAGTATAACTAGTGCTGGAGGCAGAAGCTCGGTGCCGTGCACACATCCACAAGTCGCTCGCGGGCTTGCCGGTCCCTGACGTTCGCCAGGAGTTGAGGGGGCTGCTGCTACGGGCCACTGCCATGCACCCAGAACCCCCAGCTGAGATCAGCATACTGAAATAAAGACTTGCCTTCTGTGCTTGCTGTCTCCGGCTTGACATTGGAGGGCTTGCTGCTTCTGCTTGGCGTCACAAAGTGCCGTCTGGGGAATATAAGTAGCTCTCTAGCCCTGTCAAGCCAGCGGCACTAGCAGCTCCTGGACAGAACACCGGTCTAAATCTTGAGCACTGTAGTCACATCCGTCAACTACGCGGCCACGTTTCTTAGTTGAGACGTCAGTAGATTCAATGCCGAAGCGGGGTCATGCTATAACATATGCTAAAGCAAGTTGCAGCAGTGTCACGACATACCACCCACAAAACGAATCGGTTGCTTCCCAGCACTGTTGTCGCCTCTGGATGACTGCAGATATACCTTTTACTATGACTGAAGATCGCAAATGTCCAAGATCCCAAACATTGCTTCACCCTCCCGGCTTCAGCAGCTCGCTGCGCTTGCCGAAGACCTCTTCGCAAAGCTCGTTGACGCCTCGGGTCCGTGTAAACTCTCGAAGGCATCAGGCTGGATTTCTTCAGCGCTTGAGTTTTGTGACTCGGGGTTCTGGGATCTCACTTTTGGAAGGGACTTTCGCTGTCATGTTGATTGTGACCCGGCATTCGAAACTGGGAGGCTCGGTTTATATCTATAGTTCGACACATCACACCTCTTCAGATGGTATGGCAAATTATGGCTAGGGAGTACGGATGTTGGAGAGCCTCTCAAAGGTTGCAAGTTGCCGGTGCCTTAGGGCCTTAGGGCCTGGAAGACCTTCGTTACAGGGTGCTCTCCACAAACACCCAGCCGCTGAGGTCCACACGCACGCCACAGTTGTACAAGGCTGCTGAGCCTTTCATGCCCATGACTGCGTTCGGGGTAAACCAAAAACAAGGTGAATAATCACTATGCATGATTGCCTCGTCTCGGCTACAACATGCTACGACATCAATTGTTTGAATCTTTCTGGTAGCGGAAGCACCTGAAGCCCCACGTCTGAGTGTCCATCAGCTCGAAGCAAGTATCGCAAAGCTCCATGCACGGTCGACAACAGTGGATCTGCACCTCGAGATGAACCTTGTAACCTACGCATATACTACGTCGTTACTACGTATTACGCAATAAACATTATACGAAAAAAGTGCTGTGTGCACTCACGCGTAGACCAAGGAACACTAGGAGCCTGCCGAACCGAAAAGAGAATAGGATTCTTCATTTACAGCATCTCTGGAATGGTCCAACCCCAAACTTCTACGCTTGCCGGGCCTGTGGTCTCTGTCGTCGCAAGGGGCTTGTGCCCCCTCCAAATTCTGAGTGAAGCCAATGCCGGAGCACCAGGAAACCCAATTCAACTGTTTTGCGGAGGGCTTACCGATTTACGTTGGTAGCTTCTCACATGGGGCCGTTCGCCTTTGATGCGCTCCGCCGTCTCACGATCGCCCCAGCTCAAGACCATCTGACCACGATGGGGCTTTGGTTCGCACATCGGGTTCGGGAGCTTTCGCCGCACGGGTGGTGGATCTGGGTTTGCAATATCGGACATGACGAACATCTCGTGCTTGAAAGATGGAGGAGTAAGGCTTCAATGCTTCTTCGCCATCTTCATCTCTTGGTTCTGTAAACCTACACGTAAGTTTCTCTGCATGGCCGGATGCTGAATGTGCTTTAGCGTCGTTTATGTTGAAGAACTCGGACGTGTTGGTTCGCGAACCCAACAAAATCCTGACACGCTGAAACCGTCGTTGCTTCGCCCGGCCGTGAAGAATAACAGCTGAACCTCTTTCTCTCTCCTTTCCTTCCTTCCTTCCAGCGAGTTTAATGAAGGAAACCAGGACTAAACTCCCAAGATGCAGCATCATTGTTACCTAGTGAAATCCTTACTCATTGCAACAACCCCTTCTCGAAGAAATGCACTTCTTAACCGGCCTTCACGGGATCGAGCCCACAGCCACCCGTCGGCATGGTCTCCTAACACTCGTGCATGTATACCTGTCTGTATGTATGAACGCATGTATCTATACATATACATACACTATACATATAAGATTACGGAATGTGTACACGATGCGTATTGTTGTATTGTATATAGTTAGAAATCTGTGTGGTCTACTTTGTTGCTGCCATGCCCACTGATTAAACAGCACACCCACATAAAGTTAAGCTTGACATCTACGTTGCAAAACCTTCACGCACGCACACACACACACAGAGTGCGTGCATTTAATTATGCTTGTTGTATGTGTGTATGTGTGTATGCATTTTAAATTGTATGCGTGTACTTACATGCATACGTACATGCACACATGCGTACATACATAAATACGTACATACATGCATACAAACACACGGACAGACATAATACAACTCAATACAATACAAGTCCATGCAGCTCAATACCATACAATACAAGACAATACAATACATTTACGCAGGTGCGCATGTACACACGCACGTATGTGCAAGTGTATCGAACTATGGGAAGATGACGTATGCAGCCAACACTTGGGAGGGCCTACGTCAAGAGGACGTGGAGGATTGTTTGTTTGGAGAGCAGTGTGTAAGTTGAATACAGTTGCTCTTTAGATCCTGTGAAGCAGCTTTCGAGGACTTCGGGAGTTTATGGTGGTTGAAATATCCTTGTCTCTTGAAGTGTAAAGGGCACAGGATTGGTACAACTGGAAACTGTCGCCCGTTGAAGGGAGCTTCTTGTAGCCCAGGGCACATGGTCTGGATGAAGGATAACCCGTGAAAGGTAGTTCACTCCTTGAGACTCGCAAGATTCCGGCTACATAGCTCGAGTTTGCAGCTGGGTCAAATAGCAACACAAAGAAGCAAACAGAGAAGACCAGGCTGTATAATGCCTGCTGGCACCCAGCTGCTGCCAGAAATGAGCCACTACTACTGCCACAGACGATTCCAATGGGCACCATGGTGATCATGTCCCTTTATCACTGTTGTTATGTCACGCAGAAGGCTAAATGTGACAGGCTAAACCCGTTGGCCCTGGATGCTCAGAAATCTCGAAATTCGTTTGACGGCATAGCCTGCCTTGAACTTCGACATCTGGGCTACCTAGGCTCAGCATCACGATTCTAGATTGTGGACGTCGGGTGTCATAGTGATAGTGTTTTGCCTTGCGCATGCTTGAAGGCATCATGCACACCTACTCTGATGTGTGAATGTTGGACTGAAGTGATGACTGCTTCAGCAATACCCAGTGTGGGGTAATGGGTAAGAAGACTTCAGGATCGTGGCCTATGGCGGTTCAGCATCTTAATCTTTGCAGCTGGCAATGGCAAACACGACGTTCGTGCTCGAAAGTGGTTCCCGAGTGCAACCCACGACCATGACTGATCCGACTGGGAAAGACGGGACGTCGTGGGAGTGCTTCGGCACCGGCGTTTGTGGGATACCCACCTTTTTAGGATTCCTGGGCCATGTTTGGGGTTGAGAAGTGCGCGTCCGAGTCGCATCTGCTAGCCGCCCTGGAAGTACGACAAGCATACAGGGAGAGAGACGACGATTCTCAAAACCCCTTTTATGCGAATGTGTGGTTCAGAGCCTGACAAGCCTCTGAAACAGAACTGCAGCAGACCACAACACACAAACCCGAGCACCTATAATGCCTAATCTCGCATACTGTGAAGCCTATTATTCACCCCTAAGTAAACAAGTCACCAGCTGCTCTTACGGCTCAGCTCCCGGCATAGTCTTTGGCGCAAAGCACTGCGCAGTATTGCCCACGTCTGTCTTGCCGGGCCTAATGGAATCCAAGCACTATAGTCATAACTAGTCATAACATCATGGCTGCAAGGGCACTACGAGTACTGCCGACTCGAGGTGATGTTCTTGTCCGTTACTTCAGTTCGAAAGTTGCTACCATGTTGCCATATTACATGGTACATTACCGGTTTTTCAAACGTAGCCCGTTGTTCCAAAGCAAGTGCATCCCATCGTCTCGCGCGCAGGCTGATCCATAAATCCAGCTGGGCAGTGGGCATGCTGCTTGAATCACTCGGCCGGATCCCCATTGGGGCTCCACTCCAATGAAACAGCTTTGATGAGCTTTGCCTTCGAAGTTGCACTCATGCCACCCAAGGCCCGCCGTGCATGTCTCTGGCTTCTAAGAAGGCAACCGAGTTTGCGGGTTGGAACAAGGATAGCAGGATAACCTAACGTGAGCGCCACTGCTCAACGATTCCAACAAGCTTGCGAGCCTGGGTGCTTGCCGTGATCGATCGGCCTACGCGAGGCCGGCACGGGGCAGGAAAGAAAACAAAATCGAATCCAAAAATTGTCGAGTCGATGCTGCTGCCACGATCTTGCTCGCCGACTGTCTGTACATACCTCGCGCTGAGGGCTGTCGAAGTGGAGCCGAAGAAGCAACACGCGGCAAAATTTCAGTTATTCGGCACCTATGTCTCCAACTGTAAGCTCGAAGGCCACCTCGTCCGGAAATTGCATGCTACGGATTCCCATAGCAATGCGGTTTCTAGGGTGAAGCTCAAAGGAGCTGCTGCGCACAGCAGCAGTCCTGCCGTCCGATGCCCGGTTCTATCAACAGATCGCGCAGCAACATCACATAGAAAGCGATTTCTGCGCATCTTCGGAGCAACTTCTTCCGCAATGAGGGAGCAAGTGCTCGCATCCACTATGTGATTAATCGGGGTTCATTATTTGCAGCACAACACGCTGGCACGACGGAAAGTGCTTCGAAGCCAAAAAACTGTGCGCACAGTTGGGGAGGTGTAGGAACAACAGCCCCATGATGTCGACAGGCTTCCAAAGCAAAACAACGGAAACAGGTGCCACGCAGCATGGAACCGGACGCTAATGACCTATGCTTAGTTTTGCACAGGGTAGGCATTTATGTAGGTCTGCAGATGCAGCTGAGTTTGGCTGCACCCTCTATTGTAGATGCGATGCATTGGTGAGCCCAGAGGTACACCAACAGCCAAAGTTGCACACATACTACACGATGCTGGAAATATCGGACAAACACTGCCTGCTTGAAGTGTTGTCTGAACCTGAACTCTCACACCCTTGGCTGACGTGCATGTTGCGCTTGGAAGTAACGCGAATCTCACCCGTAATCTCGGTCTATCTTCCCCTCTCTGGTACCCAGTGCAAGAGTATGCAAGAGTGCAAGAGATAGTGTACTTTGCACAATTTATTCGTTCAAGGTTCGATTGCAACCGCATTGTTCAAGTTCCACCGGCATGAGGACTGATCAGTGCTATGGTATGCTGTGGGTGAAGACCTGTCTTCCGCCTTGCAGTTGCTCCCTGCCGACGTGGTTTCACTTCGCTGTGGATGTCGTTTGCGTGCCGTTGCTGTTGGTTGTTGTGGGTGCCCTTGTGGCAGTTGCTGTTGCTGTGGTATTTCTGGTGTTGCGAACGGTGTTTCTCACAACGCTACCTTTAGGGAAGGCAGCTGGAATGACGCCATACCGACACGAAAGCCGGTCGGCCAGAAGACAGTGGAGAGGAGAGTCAGAGAGTCCAAAAAACAAGAGGCATGTCAGGATCTGATGTTATCTTTTGAGTGCATGGGTGAAGAAAACTGAAGCAGTCTGGAGGCTTGTATGCGGGGCTTATGCATTCAAGGGTAAGTGAACAGAAAAAGAGTTCCTTGTCCGAGTGCTGTCTTCCAGGTTGCGGTCTCAGGAAGAATTTTCACACGGCACGTTTGGCGATGTCAGGGTGCATAACGCAGGCCTTTTTGCTGCATTGTTAATGTGTCTGAATCTACACCTGCACACACACACACAAATACACACGCAACAACTACTATGAAACGTATTTATCGTAGTGGGCCATTCAACTTCACTGAGACAAAGCACAAAACACGGCATTGGCATCATTGGTATGCTTTGCTTCTGGAAGCCTGTCGCCAGTCCCAAACCTAAGCATGCCGGTCCTAGACTGGTGGTTACCTAAAGCCCCGGTTTTTTCTCAGCACCTTCTGGCTGACATTGGCAAGTGGTACGGATGCTCCGTCAGTAGCAAAGTATCCTTGGCCATGGCAGGAGAAGTATTCAACGCTATTCTTCGCGTGCGACTCATACAGTCACTAAATTCCACTAAATCTCGCCCAGCGCAAGACCCTACAACGCAAAAATCGATGGAGCAAAAACAAAACAAGTGTCGCAGCAGGTCTTCCCCACAAAGCTCCCAGGCAGCTCCGAAGTAGCTCTCTGCAGCTTCAATTGTTCCTGTCTTCATCAACTCCCCCGCTTTGTGGTACATTTTCCGGTAGACAGCATAAGCAAACTGGCTTCGCTGAATATCGTTGGGAAGCCATCGCTGCAAGTTGTACCGGAACTCTTGGCAGTGCTGCGGAAGCCTTTGGTAGTCGCCATTTCTTCGAATGTCGCAGTACTTCTGAAGAGCGTTCTCGGCATCGTCGCTGTACTTCAGAATAAGCCCCAAATCTCCACAGATGAAGGCAGCTTGCTCCAGCTGCACAGATGCTGGCTGTCGAAAATGTTGATTCAACATCTGATAAACAGGACCTTGCTCGCACAGCAGCTCGCTACATGTAGCTGGTTCCTGACACCTGTCTAAGACGGGTAGGAAACCCACACACGTAAATTATCTTAAACTTAAACAAACACACACATACACGCATCCAAAACTTACAAATACATGAAAACACTCTCACAAGTATGTGTCGGTGCAAACTTATATATCGTAACATCGTGCAATGTACACACAAACACGCACACACTCACACACACACACACTCACATACACACACACGCATGGAGGGGGTCACGCGCACACATTCGTACGCACACACACACACAAGGACACAGACACAGACACAGACACAAACACACACACACACAGAGACAGAGACAAACACACACACACACACACTCTCTCTCTCTCTCTCTCCCGCCGCCCGCACGCCCGCCCACTCTCACACAGTCATTCACTGCCTGAGCGGCTGAGTGACTTACTCGTTGACTCAGGCACACAAAGAGACAAACACGGATTTGTATGTATGCATGTATGTACGTACGTACGTATGTACGTATGTATGTATAAAAGTATTTCTACATATGTCTACATGCCCTACACACTCACACTCACAGACTCTCTGGTGAGCTGATATTGCCTCACGGGGCACCCCCATAGAGATCCCGCCACTTCTCCCGGAGTGACTTCGAACCACGCGACGTGATCCTGCATTTTTGAGTTGCCCTGGCTTGGTTTACAACTCAATGAATGTTTCGGGGGGGGGAAGCTGGACTGCAACTGACACTGT
The DNA here is from genome assembly GCA_905231915.1 of Symbiodinium necroappetens. Lineage (NCBI taxonomy): Eukaryota > Dinophyceae > Suessiales > Symbiodiniaceae > Symbiodinium > Symbiodinium necroappetens. The sequence goes on along the minus strand of CAJNJA010043474.1, from coordinate 27,302 downwards.
ATGCGACCAACGTCTGCACATGTTTACCTCGACACCACCAAGAAAGTATGTCTGTGTGGCTCATCAACTTCGCTTGCAGCTTTGCAGTCTTGCACATTCTCGCCGCATCAGCTTGAAGTTGCTTGCGACGTGACAGCTTAGGACATAAGGTCTTTCGACAAGAGGATCATGCTCTACTTAATGTTTCTTGCACCTCTGCAGCTGAACAAGGGTTTTTTTTGGAGAATGCAGACCGCGATTCAACTCCGAGGGTCAGGTTTTGGCATAGTTGGGACATGGGCTTTCACACCAAACGGCAGAATGCTCACGTGTATGCTGACCTGCCTTTCGGCCAGCCGCCCCAAGGCCGATTCAGACTGCTCCTGTCCGTTCGCAGATAAAGCTCCATAGGACTATATCTACAGTATGTTCCATGCACTTCTGGTCATTATTCCACAGAGGTGGGAATTTCCACGGCTCCAGGACTGCAGGAGAGCTCCACCTAACGAACAAAGTAGCAGCAGAATTAAAGACTATTTTGAAGGAACAATCATAGTCCTGATTATCTGCAGTAGGGTTAAACGTAAACACCAGAACAGTCGCATCGGCTGACTGATAACATCTCATATAACGGTGAGACTTCACTTTCTCAAGTCCAAGGCTCCGCGCGCTGACCCTGTTCTTTGCTTGCCGCCGCGGCCGCGGGATGCCATCCGGGGACCTCTTGTACGAAGTGTCGGAACTCAACAACCATGACTTGCTGACTTGCTGAAATAGCCGTCAAAGGATTTCCTAGATTGGGAGCAACATGCAGCAAAGAAGCCTGAGCACAGAAGCATGCTTCTATTTCGGAGCCCTCAAAGTACGAAGGTTCGCCTAGCCGCTTACGTACGCCGGGGTGTCCTGTCTAATTAATCTGATTTCGAACTGGGACACCAAGTGCTACAGCAACGTTGGTTTAGTCCGAGTTGAACAGAAGCCAAGGCTCTCTAATCGGGATCGGCAGGTTCAAATGTTGGCGGATGCACTGCGAGACTTCTTTCCTGGCTTGACGGCGGTGCACGCTGTCATTAATAACCAGTGGGCCCTTTCATAAGTCTCCTTGCCTGCTCAATCTCTCCGTCTCTCTCTCTCTCTCTTCCTTCCTTCTGCAGGGGTGGGATCCGAACGAGTTGCAACCGCACCTCGGCGGCCCCCCTCCCATCTGCTTTGCAGAGAGAAGGAGGCATTGGGGCCATGAGAGGATGCATTGTGATCCAGTGATCGGAACGGTTGGTGGAGTCCGGTTGTCGCCGAAACCTCCCCCACGAACGCTAGCCCGCATCCCGGCCTCATCACCACGCCCTCTAATTATGGCAAGTCCTGCGTGCTTGCGACAACACTTCAAGTCTCCTGCTAAAAAGGTCTTGGGTCTGGCCTGGCAAGGAACAAACTTGTCTGTCTCTCTCTCTCTTTGCTTTGCTTTTCTGTCTCTCTCTCTCTCTCTCTCTCTTGCTTGCTTGCTTGCTTGGGGTATGGGGACAGGGTCCCTGGCCTCTCTCTCTCTCTCTCTCTCTCGCTCTCCCTCCTCGAGGGGGTGGAAGGCGTCTTAAGACCGTCTTGAGCTTCCGGGCCGATGGCAACCCGTGTCGAACAGGCTTGGTAAGCTATCTCTCGCTCTCTCCCGCTCTCTCTCTCTTTTTTTTCTCTCTCTCTCGCTTGCTCTCTCTGCGCCTCTCTTGTTCACTCTCGTCTTTAATCAAAGTCTGTCCAGGACCATTCAGCTGGAGCGTCTGATCGCCGTGTAGCTTGTTGTCCAGGGACAGTTGGTAGATCAGTCCGAGCTGAATGGTGACATCGTCCTTCCTGAGAGGACTGAAGCTGTGCTGCATCTGAAAGCTTCCATCTGGATATATGCCACACCCAAGCTGGTGCATGGAAGGACTAACTTTATTTACATATTGAAACATGCACGTCTTGACCGCCTTTGCAGAAGAAAAAAACAACGTACATGCAGACATACAGACATGCATGCAAGCACGCCTAAACAATCGCTCACACAGACATGTGTAATGCTTCTCGACGCAGCACTCTTAAACGAATTCCAACCACTTACGGCCATCTACAGGCGACTTTTGCGGAATGAAACTTGATTTCAGCGATGCTCAGGTGGGCCGCTTCCTAAGTTCCGGCAATGGGAAGGACGACAGCACAAAGCCAAAGCAGAACAACAACAATAAGGTGTTCGACCCATGCAAACGAGTTGACAAATTACTTAAAACATCGCAACGCAAAGATACCAGCAGCAAGAGCAACAACAACCACAACGACGACAACGACAACGGCATCACAGCCACAACGACATCGACGAAAATAACAACGACGTGCCTGTTCAAGTTTACATGCATGGCATACATTACATCTGCTGCGAAGGCATGCATACATACATAAATACGTTACATACACGCTTTTTATACATACCTACAACTACATGCGCACATACATACATGTTTGTATAGAGCAACACGAGTACGCACGTGCACACGTATGCATGCACACATGCATGCATGCATGCATGCATGCATGCATGCATGCATGCATACATACATACATACATACATGCTTGCATGCATCATACAAAGTGCATGCAAAACATGCATGCATACGACCAACACAGACAACACTGGTAGGCGTCCCCTACTACTAATGCCTACCAGAATGCATGTATACGAGCTTTTCTAGTATGCCCGCACATACATATGGGAAAGCATGCATGCTGAACGCGTCCCGGCCCGGACCGTGTTCGGCTGTCTGAGTACATGTTCACGTCGAGCCGGACACACACACACACACAGGCAAACATGAACATGTGCGGACTTATGTGATATCTGTGATCGTATGAATACATGCCAACTGGCTTATGTGCACAAAAAGATTGTACAAACAAAAAGCAAGCGACATCTGCAACAGCAACATGCATCTAGATCTAACAGATTCCCTTAATGATCACATGACCCTTCTATGCTTTGAACTGAACACCCCTTTAGGATTTTAGGGTAAGGTTCGTCCTTCAGCAAACTCCGCACAAACAAGCTGTTGATACAATGTGAAATCATGTGAATACATTCCAGCATACTCTACCACTTTTTCGACGCTCGCTGCGACGGCAACAACAGCACAAGTGCAGCCGGATAGCTACAGTCAACAAATTCTCATGTCCAGCCGGGAATCACGCCGTAGTCAGGCCAGTCCGCGAACCAGGCCCAGAGATACGCGTAGTGGCTAGCCAAAGACAGAGACTCGGACATAAAGGCTGCCGCCTCCACATGCTCTGACGCTTCCACATTAGTTTCTCTAGTGACTCTAGGACTATTGCGCGAAACAGTACATGCCAATGTCCATCAGCACTCACGGTTCCAACTAGTTCAGCTGGCTGGGTGTGCCTATTTTCAGCATGGAGCGTGCATGGTACACAATGGCTGTGTCGGCAAAGTGCTTGGCACAGAGAGGCAAACAAAGATCGGGGGGGGATCGAGTCTTCATCAATTCAATTAGTGCAGCGGCACCACGATACTTACAATGCGAAGCAATGCAGGAACAACAACTTGGCTCTTTCCCCAGCTTGTACCTGGCAGGCCATGTCGAACGCTTCAGTGGAATCTTCATGTGGGTGTCTGGTCCGCTGGTTCTCCGCCACTAGACTCACTAGTTTCTGCGTCTTCTCGTCGATATCGCGGTCGTATTCTGTCGGCTTGAAGGCATTGACAATGTCCTGGCGATGAAGGAGGCCGTGCCTAAATGTGCCGAGGTACTGTGCCAGTGCACTCTATCCAGAAATAGGGGCCTCATCTGCGATGATGATCACTTCATCACCATCGTAATCGCCTCCCGCTAGGTCCGCAGCCGGCGCCCTCTTGCAGTCTGTGTTTGCCGACATGATGAGCACCTTGCTGCCCAATCTCCCGACTTGCTAGTGCAACACAGAAAAATGCTCCAAGATAGAAGTGTCAGCTGAGCCAAGCAACGAACAGGCACAGCGAAAACAGAAAGCTTTAGCAACAATCGATTTCAGCAGTTTAAATTGCTGTAGATGCTCACAAGGCACATTGTCATGCAAGAAGCTGGGGCCCAGTGTACCGAACCTCCGTATGATCTCGGCGTGGGAGAGGAGACGAATCTTCTGTACATCCCAAGGCGCCGTGCCTGTTTGTAGAGAGTGCCGCTCAAGTTTCATGAAGCTTCGGAGGTGGAGCGTTGAAATCAGATTAGAAAGATATGAGTCGAGGTGCAAGGGCTGCGCGCAACCACAACGTCTCCCGATACGTATCCCTTCTTGGAGCCATTTATACGGAAGATACCTCAGTGCAAGCATCACCTGGTAGCTGTGCTGCCGAAGCCAGAAGTCAAACGACCGGAGCAACGCAGCGTGTCGGTGCTTGTTCTACAAGTCAGAAATGGTCATAACTAATTGCCCATGCATAGCCAGGGGTCCTTCCAACGGGCGTAGCTCTTGTGAGAAGTCGGGTGCGATGAAGGCCCGCCAAGCCTGCGCTGATCTGTCATGGTGCTACTGGCTTGTTCCTCGAATGCTTGAGCGAGGAGCCACAATCTACTCACTTACTAGTACGCATGAAACGCTTCAAGTTCAGTCTGTACCAGTACTACAGTATACCACTATATACCCGCAAACCCTTCCTGCTTGCACTCGTAGTTGGGACGCTCAGCCAACTCCTTGACGGCGCCATAGTTGTACTCCACCAGCCACTTCCTAGCTTAAACCTGCCTTGACTGCCTCCTGTACGGTACAACGTGTCTGCCATGTCTGAGGATGGAAAAAGCGCAGTCTGGCAGTCGGCCTGACTCAAGAGTTCCTCAACCGCTGCTCTGCCCTCCCCCGTCCGCAAAAAGGCTGGGCATCAGAAACGTGTTCGGTGCCATCTGCACTTCTCTGCATTAGGACCAACCTTCCTCTCGTTCCACTGCGCATCCACACGAGTTGGTCTTACAACAGTGGGACAGATGTCGACAGTTGCCTTCTGTAGTCTTGTGAACCGCTGCTATTTTGCCGGATGGTCCTCACATAGTATAGAGCATTTTTTGCCTTCCGCCTGGCTAGGACGAACCTACGTATAGAGCAATATATATATATAGACAGATTAGTGATTAGTCATTGACCTACATGTGCAAGTCTTGTGTCGAGGTGGCTTTCAATCCACAAGCAGTCACAAGCACACACAACAGCTGATGCCGAACGCATCATCGCAAAGATGGAAATCACAGCGATTGCAGTTCGAGGCTCATGCCGTAGGGGTCCAGCCTGTGCCGGAACCACGCAGCAACAAACGACTGACGACAGATGCGAAAGTTGGAAGTACAGTGCAGCAGAGGATATAAAGTCATTCGCCTGGGCTGTGAAGCTGTGTCACAACGCCCAAGGCCGAGGAAATCCGCCGAATCCAAGCTCGTCACTTTCCGGACACTTGCAGTGTCAACTGCACACATGGACATGAACTCTCGAATTTGGCCTTGGGTCGTAGTTCGCGTTGCACATGTCCACGACCAGACCAGACTTGCCAGCTTGCGGATTGGTAATCGTCCGGGCTACCTGAAGTACCGTTGAAGGGGCCGTCGTTCTGTCATCTGGGCTACCGCCACGAAGAAACCAGAAGCTGAATAACACTGCCAACATTCCAGCACGGAATTAGACTGTGACCATGCTCTCTGTTTTCATGCCATTGAGAACAATGGAAAAGCATGATAACGACAAGCTTGACCATACTCTATTTTTCCGCACTTCAGTTGATGAACCAGCAACAGCCTTAATTTGCAAGCGTAGCAGCACTGGAGGTTTCACCGCAAAACCTCTTCGCCGCAAAAGCGTCCAGGTGATCCTTTTGCAACCGCTCCTTGTAGGGTTTGCGCATTGTCTCTGTCTCTCTCAGGAAGCTCAGGATGGCCGTAAAGCCACTCGGTTGAGTTTGTGAGCACCGAACCTTCTGTTTCGCCGTGTGGTCGAATTTAGACTACATATAAGCATGCAACCTAAACTCCATTAACCCAGGAGCACAAACTTGAAACTCAAAGCAAACACAGGTCGGTCCAGACATTACCTGGTCAGACGGCAAAAACTGAACATAACAGAACAGCTTGCAACACGACAGGGAGGATCAGCATGTGAGAAGAACAGTCACTAAACACTAAGCGTCATCGCATGTCACACGTACCAAGGCCACGCTGATGACCTATGGGAGAATCGTTTACCCACATTCACTGTCGCCTGCTCCTGGTGAACACCGACACGAAGGTAAATCAGTACATAACCATGATCGAGTCAGATAGCAGCAGCCTTCGGAGTACTCCATCGCTGTCGGATTTAGCAAATCCGAATATGTAAAACCAATCGCCACTGTCGCCACTGTCTTGCCTGAGGTAGCAAACGCAAACCTGCACATCCAATCAAGAGCGAGCGAGTGCTAGACTGTGAAAGGATAGGCCGAGCTCCTTTCCCAAACATTCCCTTCTTGCAGGTCTCTCGACTGCAGGAACTGCAGGTGGCAGGGTCGGCAAGAACGCGGGACTGCAGGGACAAAGCGCTACGGACGGACTTGTAGGACTGCAGAGCACCGCAGAATGCAACATCCCAAAAATGTACATGCATTTCGTCCAGAAGCGACTTCAAGCATTTGATAGATGATGTTGGTGGATGAGGGTGATGGCAAGCTTCAAAGAGGTGTAGCAGATGCAGTGAGATCGCAACAGATGCCAAAGCAAAAGACAAATAGGCTGAGTTGCCAAACCAGTACAGCTATGACAATGGATCGCAGACATCTTGCACTCCCTGGGGCTGAACATCGGAAGATAGTGCTTTCCTCATCAACCTGGTGTCTGGTTTATGCCTGCAAGCCACAGGCTCCTGAAAATAGATTCTCTTCCCCAAGCCTGCAAGAACAAGGGTGAAGAACGGAGGAGCCACGGAAACCAGAAACTGCAAGTCCGAGCTAGTCTCCCAGATTTCTGGCTTGCACGCCCTGGTAACGTTCACCAACTTCGGCGCAGACGGCTCTCTTCCAAATACGAGAATGACCAGCCGTTTCTACTTCCTCTGAATGAGAAGAAACACGACAGTACTGGCATGACCCCCCTTACTTTGCGGCCAGTGCCCATGTTCTACAACTGTTGAGCCCCTCACCCTACCATTTCCACGTCCCAGGCTCGAAGACTTCAGCCGGCACGCCGCCACTTTCCAGAACGGCAATCAGCTGTCCGTTTAGCGTCGCCTGGAGTCTCTCGGCCAACTGCACTGCACTGCACTGCACTGAGTCGAAGAATCTCACACCTCGACAGGCAACTCCCTTGTGGCGCTTGAAACCTGTATCTCTGACACGGTCTGGCTGCAAGGCCAAGGTGCTGAGTCGGCGGAGAATTTGGAGTACGCACGAACCTGCAAAACACGTGTGCAACAAGTCCGAAATCTGGCCAAATGACGGATACGGTTCAGGAGGTGTAGAGTTGAAGCCGGAGACCACATCTTGCAGGGGCTCGATGCAGCTTGGCATCCTTCGTGGTGCTAGTGCAAACTGCAGAGGAACCCTGATGCCCGTAGGCAACACTGTACAAAGGCTCATGGGGCTTCGAGTGCCTTCAACCGATTGTGATGTGGCCGCTCGTGCTGGTATGTCCCTCTGAAACTGAGTATCTGATTGATGCATCTCTCGAACCGTAGCCACTCACCCCTGTGGAACCAAGCCATGATGCTGCACGACTCTTTGCACGATCTCCCTCCGAAGCCCTGCAGGCACCACCACTTTGCAAGGAGCCTCGAAGGTACGATCCTCCTGCATGGCCGGCAGCTTCGGTGCGCCAGAACCCGACACAGCAGCCCCCAGGATGTATCAGTGTAGAAAAGCCAGTCAAATCGATTGTTGTAGAACTCGAACTGCATCCCATGAACTGACAACGCGAGACTTCAGACCGAATCACATGAAGATTTGAGTGGTTATGTTGGATGTAGGTTTCAGGGCTCGGGGTCAAAGGCCCAGGCTCTCTGTGCATGTGTGTATTTGGGTTTTCGAAAAAGAGTTTCGAAAGCATTTGCCGTTTACATGCACGACAAGACAGGTCAAACAGGCTGCCTTCGGTTCTAGCCTAGCCTGATGAACTGACAAATCACCGCAGCTCAGAGCCATTATCAGCAGATAACCGACCACTGGCGATGTCATGCATGGTGGGAAAATCTGGATGCGGGGACGCAAAGATTCAACCTCGCCTAGTCAGCATGCTCCTTGTCTAAGCTTGCGTCTGCCCAGTCCATGAGCCACTTCGTCATGCTGTCCTTGCACCGGAGCGGGCGCATGCAAACTACGACGAAATCAATGTTGCACCAACCAAGCACTACAGTACGTGAGGTGGAGCACCCCAAACCCGAAATCTCGTTTCTATACTCGGCTCGCCCAAAGGCTGAACCTTAAATTCCAAAATCTTGCAACTCCCTGAACCAGAGCAACCCTCGGCAACCCTCCTGAGGCTCTTCATCAGCTCTCCTTCCCCAACCCTGCAAATGTCCGATAAAGGCCTCCCAGCGATCGGGAGATAAGCCGCTGGCACAGAGCCCAAACCCCAAACCGGCTTTACTTAGCTTGCAAATTGGCTTTGAAGTCCGGCGTCTCTCATCTCGATCCCGCGCGAGTCGGACAGAGCTGTGTCCACGATCCACAGGCCTGGCAAATAGGCTTCTGGAAGCCAATGGAAGCCCCCGACTAGACTACGGATGGTAAAGTGTGATCTTCTCACTTTATCGTTCCTGCGCAAGGGGTTGGTGAATCAGGTATAGTGAGGTGACTCTTGGAAACTTTCTAGGTCGCGCCGGTGGCCTTTGCAGCTTCCGATGCGGCCCTGGAACACGGCAGGGATGAAGTCCAAGCCAAGCTTGTGGCTGATCGCCTCTGCTGCATCTAGGCCCAGTCGTCCGCAACCATCCGTGAGCACCGCGCCAGAGGAGCTTCGCAGGTCGTCCTCCCATCCAAACTTCTACAACAGCATCCTAATTTCCGATAAACATACATATACATGACGAGGCTGCAGAGTCAATAGAGCTGCAGAAGTCCTGCTCATAGATCTTGTCGCTGTCAAATTGGATAGTCGGGGTCGCTGCGGTGAAACCCAGATCTAGGCGCTTCATATACTTGCCCTTCTCCCGAAGATCCTTCTCGTTGCTCCAAGTTCTGTCTGGCTTGCGGCAGAGGAAATGCTGTTTACAAGTCGGACAGCAGCTGCTTTTCACGATCTCCGGGATGTGAGTTCTGTATACCGTCTGCACCGACCAATTCTGTAGGTTCATGGAGGATGTGTGATCATTCCAGAAAGCATGCACGTGCTCCTTTGCCGTTTGTTCCTTCTCCTCTTTAGGTGTCCAGCTGTGAGTCGCGAAGAAAATGTGCTGCATTTCCCGCTTAGCACCAGGGTCCTTCCGATATCGCTTGTCCTGCTTACGCACTTTGCTTGTGAAATAAGACCACCAGCGACCACACCATGAGAATGGCTGTAGGTGTCGTCTCAGCATCTGTTTGCTCAAGCGCTTGGTTTCAGGAGCACCGTCTCCACGTGACTTCGTACAAATGGTCACCCTCAAGAACCGATCTTCGCCGAATTTACGATAGAATCGGCAAGGCGGTCCCTTCTCAATGCGATCGGCAGAAAACCTGCGATGGTTATCATCGTCTATCTCCATTATCGCATGGTACGACATCCTGGATATTGCGTCGTCAGTTACAGTCTGTATGGGCTCCACATCTCCAAAATGCAAGTAAGTCATCGCCTCCTTGATGGGCCAAGTGGTTCCGTCAGCACACTTACAGAGAAATCCTCCATGATCCTGGTCGAAGCTTACAGAAACCTCAGGTGTGGGCTCAAACCGGGCCATCCGACATTTTGCTGATTACTGATAATTGCTGCGCCCAGGCACATCGCAAGTCTCCCCGTCCTTGGTAAACTTGAGCCTTTTGTCAGCATCTTCCCTTGACTGGCTGACCTTCATGAGGCGTTGCAGTTGGAAGTCCTGAAGAAGGGCATGCAGGTAGTGATACATACATACATACATACATACATACATACATACATACACACACACACATATATATATGTTGCATGTGCATGCAAGACCATCTGCTCCATGCATTTCCTTGGCGCGGAATCTGAGACTGCTTTTTGCCCAACTGAACCTTGCATGAATTACGTTTCATGATGTCGAGTCAGAACATAACCATTGCATGATGTCAGCATGCGTGTGTATTCTACTGTCTCTTGCGTCGTGCACCACTATGATTTCTGGAACAAGGTGGCATACTATTCTGTGCTGTGCTGTCTTCATCTAAGAACCGCCCTAAGATGTCAGACCTGCCATGACCTGACCCGACCACGGATACTGCACATGATTCCGAAACTGATTCCTCTAGCCAGAGTTAGGGTCTCCTCGAAGAAAGCTCTTTTTCGGTCTTGTTCCTGCCAGAGAGCACGGCTGCATGCCTTTTCCTTTGCATAAGGGGCTCGAGCGGCATGAAGAATGTTGTCTCTCATCACAGTTGCCCGCAGTTCAAGACGACCAGCAACAAAAAAACAACCGACTGAGACTGTCTCCCAGGAGGACCGGCCTGGCTCGAGAGCTGAGAGGAGCAGCTGGAGACGCTAGGACGCAGCGGCCTAGCCCAAGTCAGATGCCGGATTTTGGAAACTCAGCATCTTCCTCAAGTTGTCCTTCGAGTCCGTCTGCTTCAGGGCATGGGGGACAGGCCATCGTTTCGAACCTTGTCCCTCCTTTTTCACCATCAGGGATCGGAGACTATGCTACGAATAGGTAACTTTTAACAGGGCGGCTCAAGTAAGGCCCATGACCCGGGGGAGTGAGTTCGGAGAGACATGGTTGAAGCACGAGAAAAGAATCGTTGTTGCTTTCGGAGTGCTTGCTTGGTGCGCACCAAGTCTCTCTGCATCTCTCTGGCTCCCTCTCTCTCCATCAAATTCTTTCGAGGCCTGATCTCTCCGCCATGTGCCTCCAAATACTTGGCAAAGATTGCAAGATGGAAGCATGAGGTACAGCAGCAAATATACCCGTGAACTCTTGACGCTTGTTACTCGGCTGCCTCTGAGGGCTGTCCGCTGTCGACGAGGTGGTGGACAATCGGGGGCGCTTCTGGAGCGGCTCCATCATGGGCGGTGCACGGGAGGCTTCTACATCCTACACTTAGAAGGCTTAGAAGATCGCAGGAGGATAGCTTTTGATCTATGCATACACTATAGCTCCTATGCTGCGAATTTGTGCCTTGACTTTGGAGCCTTTCGGTGCAATTATGAGACTCAAGTGGCAGATCGTAAACGGTTTCATGGCTCGACGCTGCTCGGGCGGAGTGGGGGGAGGGGGTTGGGCGCTTCTGGCTTCCCTGCATATGGACAATGTACTCTGACACGACTGGGCAATGTGCTGGCCGACACCATCGAGGACTCGACACATCGACGAACTGCGGCTAGGGAGTCTCATAGGGTAGCCTTGATTAAAGCGTTTCTTGCATGCGGCTCCGGAAGGATTCCGGCACTCTAATGGCCTCCCTGTAAAAAACCAGACTTGAGCCAAGCATAAACGAAGCAGTCCGCACGTAACCGTTCAGCCCTCAGCGCAAACACTTGCGCAAACTATGGAATGTCAGAGCGTCAAGCAACGGGATCGTGGATACCTTCTGAAGGGTCTTAAATCATGAAAGCGAACATCTAGAGAATTCTTGCTGAAACACCTGTCGTTGCTACATAGACACGAACCAGATCCTAGCAACAAACATCGTCGAAATCCCGAAGTACTAAAATCGTCAAGCCTGCACAACGTCTGCATACGCCCCGGTTGCGTGCTATAAGCGGGTCGAACCCGGCAACTGCATACGACGGAGGCAAGCGAGAGTTTTGCGTGTGAACCAGCGTTTCTTCTCGTGCTCCGGGCTCCGTGCTGTTCTGCCCAGGAACTGAATCCACTCGCGCTGAGATGTGGGGACCTCAGATTTGGCGACGGGAATCTGAAACCTATCTTGGGGGTGGCTGCAGAGGAATATCAGCATGCAGCTGATGCTGATCCCTGAGTTGTTACAGCTATCCATACACCTAGGGATCCTTGCCACTACCGTTGCGCATATGCAACAGGTTCTGTTTGTGCTTCCGTCCATCATTCGCTCAGCTCTCCTCACTTCTGACGCAGAGGCAGGGCAACCCCAGGCCTGGATCTGGTACATATCGCCTGGTTTCTCGCCTCACCGCCTGGTTTGCTTACCGATGCAAATGTCTGACTGGCTATGTGAGTTGTGCTGCCCTGCGCTGGCTAGGACAGCACACAACAGACTTTAGAGTAGGGCTTCAATGGTGAAGACGCACCCAAGTTTCTGCCCGATGTGTGTCGCTTTTCGCTCATGCCCTGCCTCATGCAACTTGTTGAAAAAAGCATTTTGCCTGAATCGGAAACATATTTCATGTGCTGCAAGGGCAGTCGGGCTTAGGGTGTGTGTGGCCCGAGTCCAGTCAAAAGGCTCAGTTTCGGATCCATCATTGACTGTCCGCTAGCATCAAGACTCTTACAACCTCGTAGCTGAAGGAGGCAATATAGAAGTAGCATGAAAGCATCTTCGAGCCACGTTCGCTTAAGGCTTAAGACTCCCTCGACGAGAACTACAGAATCTACAGGCCACACAAACAGGAGGTCACACTCTCGCGAATCCGAGCAACGGCAGCGACAAAAGCAAAAACTAAGAACGACTACGCAAGGCTTAGGCTTAAGCCTGTGCTCCGTAAGGTCGGGGCAATGGAAGGAATCAGCAGCAAACCTTCAAGGCTCAAGCACTGCGAGGACATTGGCCTTGCATATAAAGGGTTGAGCGAAAGTCTCTTTATGAGATCCTCCACGTTGCTACTGTGAACTGCCATGCATGCTTCGGCCGGTACGCGCAGGCAATGTACTCTGTACCTTGTAAGCGAAATATAATCGGGCCGGTGCCGCGTGTGGCGGTTGTGCAACGATCAGTTCTGAAATAACAAGCTCAACAAAAACATATTGTGGCTCCGAATAGGCTTGGGACGGATGGCCCTGCTTGCAAGATGCAAGGCCCAAAACGCTAATCCTGAGCCGTACTTTTTTTGAAGCTGCTAAATACATACAGGCGCACCTTGTGACTGCTCATCTCAAGCCTGAGCTCCTCTGTAGCACAAGTTCCGTGTCATACTATATTTGTGTTGCTCTGTCTCCAGTCTTCGCCCCAGGCTTCCACAGCCTGCTGCTAAATGAGTAAATGTCTTACACTTCGTACCATATATGTTGACAGCTCAACGCCACAACAGATCGCACCGGCATAGTCGCATAGCTGTCACGACAAAACGGCTTCTTGAAAACCCTGCCAATACCTCAAACATCATGCGCTGTTGTAGCGATCCCACAAGTCTGACACCCACACCCACACCCAACACCCACACCACAGACAAACACCCGCACGCTCTCCCTCCCTCCCTCCCTCCCT